>JBBPCZ010000001.1:38418332-38429352 GCA_037974445.1 Brycinus macrolepidotus | reverse complement strand
GGAATCAAATTCCTTGTATGTGTTCGCTCACATACTTGGCCAATAAACGCGATTCTGATTCTGATTCTGATTCTGAATTTATAATGCCTTTCTTAAACCCAACTTTTCAATTTTGCAAAACAAAAAAGTCTAAATATAAAACAGGTACATAATAATCGTTTAATATGTCTAATCTTTGAAGATTTGGGGGTGTCAAGGGGCTCCATTTTTTCACTCTGGAAGGGGTTTTCCAGGCTGAGAACCCTGATCTGAATGTTCTGCACTTCAGAAAAATAAATAATTTGTCACCTGTCTATCACAACCTGGGTTCAATTCCCAGACAGGACAGCCGAGAGTCTTATGAGTGCTGGGGTAGGCTCCAGCACCCCTGCCTGCCAGGCTAGAATAACAATCAGAATCAGAATATCAGAATCAGAAAACTTTATTGATCCCAGAGGACATTGTTTAAACAGCTCTATGCCAGTCTTCTGATACGACTTTGGATTTGATTCATTTGAAAAATGTGTGTAAAAAGAACGAGAAATTGTTTAGTTTTCCCTGTTTTGTAATTTGTTAACCTTGAAGGTCAAAAGTGTAGACTGGACTTGTTCATGAATTATTTAATGATGTCAGTGCATGTAATAGGTTTGTAATGCAAATCCAATGTGTAGTAAAATAAGGCTGCAAACTGTGGGAGAAGAGACAAAAGGAAAGGAAGAGAGAGTGAAGGAGACAGGCAGGCTGCTTTCTAATCTCTTATCGCTCTCCTTGGTCTAGGTGAGCGAGACGGAGATAAACGGTCAGTTCGAGTCGGTGTGCGAGTCCGTGTTCAGTGAGGTGGAGTCGCAGGCCATGGAGGCGCTGGACCTGCCTGGCTGCTTCCGCACACGCAGCCACAGCTACCTGCGGGCCATCCAGGCCGGCTACTCGCAGGACGATGACTGCGTGCCCTCCATGACCTCATCCACCGTCACCTCCACCATCAGGTCCACGGCTGGTGAGTTGCCCGGTTCACCAACTTCTATGTCAGGACTGTGTCTTGCTATGGAACAGTAGTTCTCATTTCTTTTTATAAAAAAAGAGCAATTAGTCATCTATACCCTGATCCCCCTTATTAAACCAAGGCTATACCTGGGGTGATCATGATGTCATGCATGTTCAGCAACATGATAAAGGAAAAGATCCCTGACTCAGTGGCCACCTTCACTGTTCTGCACCACCAAGAAGAACCTAGTTTCGTTATATGTGGTGTGTTTTGGTGTGAGGAGGAACATCTACCTTGAGACTGAACACCCCAGAGTAGGAGCACAAGTAAAAAGTAAAGCAGAATTCCCATTTAATTCCCATTTCTGGACTTGAATGAACACTGCAGGTGTTAATTCACCACTGAGGACTTCAGACACACTAGTCTACTGAGTGATGTATGGATGCTCTTGTTCTGTGTTTGGCATGGCATGTATGCATGCAAACTGCTGTATGAGCAAATCGACTATTCTGTTTGCCTGCCCCGCGACCCAGCAGGTAAGTTTCTGGTGTGCCTTAGAGAGTTAGGCTATGAACCCTATTGAATTCAGACTCTCAGGGGGAAAAAGAATACCAAAAACAAGTGAGAAATGGTGAAGATTGAAACAACCGTTTTTTTTTAATATTTATTTTCTTTTTCCGATCAAGGAAAGTACCTTTTGCATTCTTCCAGTTTGTGCATTCCTCTTAAGATTTCCAATTTGGAACTCCACTTTGTCCAATTTTCTACCCCAGTTGTCTCCGGGCTCGCTCATGGAGCAGGCAGGGAGGGGTTGAGAGGCGCTGGTGGAGAAATGAGCTGGGCTATAATGCGATCGCGCAATGCTCCCCTGGTTCAATGCTTCTCACTCGGTGGGCTCCGTGTCTCTCCCTTTTCCCAGATTTTGTCTTTTTTCTTTTTCTTTCTTTTTTTTTATTCACTCTCTTCTCTCTCTCTCTCTCTCTCTCTCTCTCTCTCTCTCTCTCTCTCTCTCTCTCTCTCTCCCCCTCTCTCTCTCTCTTTCTCTCTCTCCCTCCCTCCTTCGCTCATTCTCCTTTCTGTGATGTGCAGCTGTTTTCAAAACCATTTCAGTGTTGAGTTCTCTCTCCCACAGGGCCTGCGGCTGGCACCGCTCTCGAATCGTTTGCGTTTTCAGAGACTGTTAAGGCCGAACAGTGTAACAAGACGCCAGAGATATTGGGGGCAATTAAGAGCACCGTTGTGAGGCACTCGGACTCGGGCGGCTTCCATTTTCGCCCATTTAGGGGTCCAGAAAACAGGGCTAGGGACAGCCTGAGAGACCTTATGTTGTGGATGTGCGCCAGTATTTTTACACTGCCTTCTCACTGAATCAGATTTGCAGTTTGCTTGATAACCATATTGGCTCTCCCACGAACTGGACTGTACGTCGAGGGAGTAACTGTGGACCCTACGTGGTTCCACCTGATTCGTTCTGGTCAGTTTTTTTTTCTTGTAGATGGGTCTGTGTGGGCCTTTCATGTTCAATAGGGTTCATACCTGCTCTGCTGAGACGCACAGAGAGACTAGGCTGAAAGCTTTGCTCGCATTTGCCTGTTTTCAGTGCACAAAGCACAGGGCCTCTGCTAGTCGGAGGACTTCGATTATGCTCCCGGAGATATGGTTGCTATTATCCTCTTCAGGTTTCCCCCTGGGGTAGTTTCCCCCTGTGTTTTGTGCTCTGAGAGACGGGAAAAGTACATGCAAATACGTGTTTGAGTGAGAAGGCAGAGTAAAACATGAAACAAACCCAAGGTAATGTGAGTCAAAATAAGCCCGTTTGCCCATGTGGTTTGTCAAAACTAGCATCTGTCCTTACGTAAAGCTGAAGAAACATCGACAAGAAGCTACACATGAAAATTGACTCAATTTGTATGATCAGACAGTGCTGTGAAACATCTAGCCTATCCAACATTCCACTGGCAATTGAAATTATTTGCAATTGAAAGACACTCAAGACCACACTAAGGTAGTCCAAGTCATGCCCAATCTTCAGAGCTCAAGTAGCAATCTGAACCTTAATTTGGCTCACATGTTTGTTTCAGGCACGGCACGCAGGAGCATCACAGTCTATCTCCAGCTGTCCCCACCTGTAAGCGCGTTATATACTCTCCCGCTTGTTTATATTTGTCTTCCAGAGGGAAATGAAGTGCTGGAGGGCACAGGTTTGCTTAATGAGGACAATTTACCCAACAAGGAGGCAGACATAACCTCCATGGCCCGGAGGGATGCAAGCCGATCTGGGAGAGAAGACGAATCGCGGAACTTGTACAGCAATCGCTCTTCTTCCACAGCTCCCTCGCTACCTCCGTACAAACCCAGCATTCCTGTCAGGCCACGGCCTGTTCAGTCAAGCGTCCAAGAAACGGCTGACCTGGCTCTTGCAATCAGCCAGCAGTGGAGGGAGGACGTTTCAGCCATGCGGAAGGAGCTTGCTGAGCTCAGACGGGACCTGTGCACAGAGCTCAGGGCCTTTAATAGCAACTTTTCCAACTTCACACAACGCTACAACACCTGGTCACCCAGTTGGGCAAAGGAGACCCAGTATCCTGCAGCCCAGGTATCTGTCAGCACCCAGGCCGGGAGCAAGACTTTAGTGAGACAGAACACAGCCGATGCAGCTGTAAACTGCCCTTCACCTGTGGACCCAAATGTCCTATCCATGCATCCCCCGGAGCCTTTGAATCCAAATGTTCTCCACGTCTCAACTCCTGGACCCTTGTTCCAAACAGACCCACACTCACAGTTATCGGAGCTTGATGATCCAACCTTTGCTAACCTGACTCCTCCGGAACCTGTGGACCTGGCATCCTTGTGCTGGCCTGAACTGGATCCAGACCCTATGAGCCCTCCTGATCCTCCAGAACCAGAACTTCCGTTAGAACTTGGACGTTTTTCAAAAACACCAACTCCAGAAAGGGTGGATTCAATTGTATTAGATTTTACAAACCTAGAACCAGTGAACCTGGCCAACTTACACTGGCCCAAACTTGATCCAGAGAATATAAGCCCACCAGATCCATCATCTCCTCAAGAATCTCTAGACCCAAATGTTCTCCACCCATCTGTTCGGGAGGCTTTAGAAGAAGCTCATCAAAGCCCACCATCTCCTGGCCTTTGTGTGTCTACTGACCAGCAGCATCCAGCTGTGAGATCTGTAAGTCCAATTGTGCTGGTAGAACCGGGTGAAGAAAGCATAGATCCAAGCATGGGAGACTATACAGTTTTAGAACCAGTTGATTCTATTGTCTTGAGCCCCCTGACCCCAGAATCAATGGATCTTAATGATTTGAAGTGGCCAAGTTTAGAATCATTAGACCCAGGGTTGCCAAGCCCAGAGTCTGCAGATCTCCCAGATCCTCCGACCCCAGAAACGGTTGACTTTGATGAGCCTGATGCCCACGCAGAAGAAGATCCACCTTTCCCAGAACTGCTGGACACAATTTTCTTACAGCCAGCAACTCCAGAACAAATCGATTCAGATATCTCAAACCCACCAACTCCTGAACCTTTGTCTCCTGCACTTTCAAGTCTAACAACATCTGAGCCTGAGGCTCATCCTGTTGTTTTGTGGTCAAAGAGAGAAACAATGGATCTCACTCAGACAATCTCTCTTACTGAGAAACCTGTGGATGTAACAACCTTGAGCTGGCCAGAAATGGATCCTGAAATTCTCAGCCCACTAGAACCAGTCTTCATGGACCCAAGTGTCACATACTCACCTGAACTGTCCCCACTCGAGAGCGGTGCAATGAAATTTCCTATTCTTCAAGAACTAACTGATCCGTGCCTTGAAGAGACAACTGCTCCTAATCAAGTTACAGCATACCCACTCAAGCCGGACACTCTTGACTCTGCTACCATTGACCTTCTGGAGTCAGAGACACTCTTCTCAGCCATTCTGTGCTCAGTTGAGCCGGATGTTTTTGATTTTGAGACTCCAGCTACGGACGAGGAACTGGAAATCCAGGATCCAGGTAGCAGTTCCCCGGCAACTATTGACCCAGCAACTGTGCACCCTTTTAACTTGTCCCTCCTGGAACTTCAGGCTGCTATAGACGTATCTAAGCGAGAGACCACCGATAACGGCTCACCGAGGGGAACTATGGCCTCCAGCAGCTCGTCTCCATCTTGCAGAGATTTCCTGTGGATCAGATGGCAGCGACGGGCGCGAGGGCGAATGCCAATGTCCAGGAGTGCCAGTATGGAGATCTACCACAAAAAATATTCCAATAACTCAGAAATGTCTTACATGTCCTTGTCTCTTTGAGCACCAAAGAGCACATGAGACCACACGGGACATGTCATAGGATTTCTGATGTCACAAGACCAAGCAAAAGAGCATGTGGTAATGTAGCAAAATGTTTACAGGTGTGTCTGTGTGAGTGTGAGTGAATGAATGTGTGTGTGAGAGAGAGAGAGAGTGAGAGAGAGAGAGAGAAAGGAAGAAAGAGGGAGCCAAGAACCAGTCAGGGAGGTTTCAGTCTATTAGTGAACCCTTTTTCAGACCTGATGAGCCTCTGAGAGAGGCCGTAGCTAAAAGCAGCTTGATGCCGTCGCCCACACCGCATTAGTGTCCCCGAGACACTCAGCACTTCTTTAACACAGTGTGTAATGACTCACCCATGAACCAAAGTTCCATTTGCCCAGAAACTGCTTCTCTTCGTTTCTTCACAGCCTGTTTAGCCTGTCCGTCCAAAAAAAATATTTTGGTACATACTGTGATTGTGGCCGGTGACGGACAAGAACTTCTGGACAAGGAACTCTCAGAGCGACTCTCCAAGAGTTTGAGAGTTTTTGTCTTTGGTTTCCCAAGACTGTTTTATTTATTTGTTTGTTTATTCATTGCTGTTGAATTGACTCAGACTGCAGAAACAGAATGTAAAAAAAGCCTCTCATCCTCAAGGTTTTTGATGGGATGAGAACTGAACATTGACCAAAGACTGCTCAAGCGTGATACAGATCTCTTTGATACACTTTTGTGAGTTTTGATCATCCTTTTGATGTGGGCCGAGGGTTCTTCTTAGGAATCGAGCTTGTTCGCCAGACAGGTGTGAAGACGATGTTGTCATTTATTCAATTACAGGTCTTCAAAGCCAAAGCCTTGCAAGCAAGTGGAATTGGTACTGTGAAATGTGTGGAGACGCATGGAGGGGTGATCGACTGCAGTTTTCACAGTTTCTCGGGATGTTCTGAACACATTCTGTACTTTAACTGGACACATGTACATGCAAAACACACACATATATACAATCATACGTGTTGTACATACCTGGGATGAAGAAGACTAAAAAAAACCTTGTTGGATATTGTTCGGGAGAATACCATTTTATATCGATATTACCTAATTTATTGTGGATATACAGCCTAATGTATCTTGTGTTTTTTCCTGCAATGACGTAAGTAATATATGACTGTCAATAAGTGGTGCAAAGAGGAAAGGTTACGTTTTACATGTATCAAAAATGAGGGCCACCAGTTTGCTTTACTCATGCTGGAACGTAAAATAGGGGCAGCAAGACCAAGATGGAGTTTTTGTTAGGAATATTACAATAAAAAATGGTAGGAATATTAAAATACAAATTGGGAACTTGCTGAAATGATCTGTTGAGCTAAATGTTGTTGGATAGTCTTTAGCAATCAAAGTTTTTATGGAAAGCTGGTAAAGTGATGGTGTAAAGTTGATTTTTTTTGCAGAAATTTGTCAGTTTTATGTAGGGAAAACACTAAAACTTTTAAATGAACTCAATAAAGAAAAGGTTTTTGAGTTAAATGTAGGTGTGCAAATTGGGGATGTAGTTTAAATACGGGATATCGATTTTTAGAGTGGATGACTAAAAAGTTTGACATACATGCCCTTCACGTTCGGCTGGTTTTCTGGGGAACAAAATGTCCAAACAGGAGCTTACTCATTTTGTTAGTTAGCTAGCCACCTGACTAACTGTGAAAGCTTGTTGTGATGTTGCAAGAGCACTAGAAAGAAGAACATTTCCAGTCGAGGTCAGATTGGGCTCCCTTGACCCCACATTCCCATTAGCAGGTGATAGAGCATCAGGTGACCAGTTTTCTGGGGAAGGCAGCAAATTAAGTTGAGATGCAAAATGAATTATGATAGTGTAGCAACAAATCATTGGGTCTCAACTCAACCATGAATTCCCCAGTTTTTTTTTCCAACCGGCAATATGCTCCTATTCCCAATTGTCAGTGGGTGACTAAAGCCTAACATCAGTGATTGAGCCCTTCCGTATCTCCAACATATGAGTCGGGGTGATGTTTTAGGGTTGTTGATGCCTACTTTTGAAAATACCAGAAAACAAATAAGTAAGTAATGGCATTTTGACTCCTAAATAACAGTATATGAAAATAAAAATCTTAAAAATACGACCATTTCCAAAGTGACAGCATTGCACGTCCCCCTGTTGCACAACAGTGTTAAAGTCAGGCTTAGGTTTAGGGCTTTAAAGGGTTATGGTTAGGTGTAGGTTTAGGGTTAAGGTTAATGCTTTGGATTTGATGTGAGGTCAAAGTTAGGATTGGCTTTAGGGCTGGGTTTACAGAGTGAAGGTTAGGGTTAGGTTTAGGGTGGAGGTTAGGGTTAGGGTTAGGGTTAAGGTTAGGCTTTGAATTCAGTGCAAGGTTAGATTTAGGGTTAGGTTCAGGGCTATTATTAAATGGTTAGGGCTAGGGTTAGGACTAGGGTTAAAGGGTCAGGGTTAGGTTAAGGTTTAGGGATAGGGCTAAAGGATTAGTATAAGGTTTAGGGCTAGACTTAAAGGGTTAGGGTTAAAGTATTAGGGTTATATTTAGGGCTAGGGATAAAGTGTTAGGGTTAGGTTTAGACTAGGGTTAAAGGGTTAGTATTAGGTTTAGGGCTAAGATTAAAGGGTTGGGGTTAGGGTTAAGGTTAGGATTAGGGCTAGGGCTGAGGCTAGGGTTAAGGTAAGGGTTGGGGTTAGGGCTAGGGCTAGGGCTAAAAGGTTAGGGTTAGGGTTAAAGCAAATTTAAAGTTAGTGAATTTAACTGTAAATCCAAAATGATCTACAGTGAGCTTCCCAAATATTTATTTATTTATATTGATAGTATTTATATATCTATATATTTATATTATATTATTAATTAATATTTAAAAATAATTTGCCGTGCCTACCTTCATATGAAATCGGATCACCTGTGTTGTCCGCAAGCGTGAATGCTGGGTGACTCATCACCTCCTAAAGTGAACAGACTGTAAGAATTGAATGAGGATCGTTAACTGGCCTCAGCCTCAATTTTGCCAGTTTAGATGAAACTCCCCTCAACAGACTGTTTTTTTTTTCTCCTCCATGAGTAAAGTAAGCAAGGTGACCCGTAAAGAATTGGCCTTCCTTCTTTACACATGATGTCCAAGGTTTGGGGCCGGTTACATGAGGTCGAGGACAGTTAAAGAGCACATTGAAAAACATGCTAAAAAATGAATGGAAACTTCAGTACCGAGGGATTGAGTGCCCTGCAATGGAACCGACCCCAAGCCCAGCACTGTCTGCCCTCATGCCTTATGCGACGGCATTTGATACTTAACTGTTTAACGTCTCCCCTTTGCTGTGCTAGGGAGTTTTCCGGCAAGTAATAAAAGTGGGTTACACATGCACATTCAGACCTAACCCACTGGTGCTTTGAAGTACAGGGAAACGCTGTACAGTAGCATTAAAAAAGAAAAAGAAAAAAAGAAACAAATATTGTTGCCTGCTCATTGTTCCCATCCATATCGCCACCATAGTGACTCATGACCTACTCCAGAGGGCCAGACGCGAGTGTAACTCAGCCATAACAGGAGGTGTATATTATATTTTCTTGAGGATCGCCCATCCAGATCGTCCATAGGATAAGCTCGCTCCATTTCTCTGGCTGCTTCTACATGGTGTGCCTTTTATTTGACTTGTGAATGTGAATGTGTGCTTCTTTCTCTTTCTTTTCGTTTCTTTTTTTTTTTTTATATATAAATAACTTTCTGCCTCAATATTGTTCGATCACTGTGAGCTTTGGAATGATTTCAGCATCAGCACCTCAGTTTTTTTCTTCTGTTAATGAATCAATAACCTTAAATATGTCTATTTTTTTGTGATAATCTGCCTTCTTCGGCAAGAGCCTTTCAGAAGATGTAAACAAAACAAAC
Organism: Brycinus macrolepidotus; assembly: GCA_037974445.1. Taxonomy (NCBI): domain Eukaryota; kingdom Metazoa; phylum Chordata; class Actinopteri; order Characiformes; family Alestidae; genus Brycinus; species Brycinus macrolepidotus. Next base: position 38,420,200 of record JBBPCZ010000001.1, on the reverse strand, counting down.
AAAACACAAGGATGGTGAACGGGTCGAGTTCTCTTCTTCATTCGTATCTCCACCATCGGTTCCTTTGCCAACCTTCTAAATGTACTCTGAATGATCTCTGTTATCGCTGAATGTTGCGCATTGAAACATAATAAAAATCAGCACTTTTCCAATACAGAACCGTGATTGTGTGGGAGCGTCGGCATGCGTTCTTTCAGCCTTTTGTGCTAAATGGCATGAACGATGCTTTGCGTCTTTGGTTCCAGGGTGTTCCATATTTCCAGGCTCTTTGAGCGGTTCCCCGCAGGCTCTAAGGTGGGATCGGTACGGCAGGGTTGAAGTGGTAAGTGAAGTTTCACAGTGCGCCGGGCTGCCATTACCGCCATGGCTTTAATTGATCTTCTGCAGCGCCCCATGGGGAGATCGACTTTATAGCTGAGGCTAATTGCAGCCGATGCAAAAGCTGAGCGCTCTGACGGCCTCGCGGTGCGATTCTAATTATATACATGATGGGAGTGGAATATAATAACAACGCGAACAGAAGCACTAGCATGGAGTCGGGTCATCAGCAGATAACACCGCCAAACCTTGGAAAGATATAAGCGTAATTAGGCTTTTTAAGGAACCATTTTAACCCTTAGAACACGAGCGGCACAGATCCGGCACCGCAACATATTGTCGTCATATGGCAAAACAACTCCTTATATGGAAGTTCCCCTGGTTTGCGTTGATGCTCGAGGTGTGAGACGTCATGCTGAGCTTTGTTTGGTGTTCCTGTGTCACGGAGAACCAAAGTTATTGTAATTTAATAAACATGTCATAATAATAATAACCTCTACTGGGGTTTTAAAAATGGGGTCACACACAAATGCCCATAAAGAACAAAAATGCCCAGATTTTCTTTTCAGAAGTAGGGATAGTCTCCGCCCACAAGTGGGTGGGGAGAACCCACAGAGGGAGGGGTTCCGGAGAGTGGCCGAGCGGTGGCGCAGCAAACACAGGCTGAAATCAGATTGTACTAATACACTCTGAGACCTATGGGTTTTAAGTGTAAGGCTACAAGTGAGTCTTAGGCAATACGGCATTTTCACAAGGCGTGTCATGATATTTACCTTTGCCTATGTTTCATAAGCTGTCAGGAGTGACACAAACATCAAAAACTATGAGCAGTGTTTTTCCACATATTACACCAAATCCAATTAAGTAGCTCTTGTTATAGACCCCAAAACATATTTTTTTCAGATTTTCCACTCTTTTACCATAATTATAATTCAATTTAATGCTCTGAAGACACATGTAGGTAGGTTTGAAGAATAAATAAAATGGCTATTTGTGTGTTGTAGACCTTCTGACGCCTGGTTCCATTCATCACCACTGTAAAGAGATTCGATTAGTTTCTCTACAATGAACTGCTTCACAACAAACCTGCTTTAAAACACTTGCAACCGCTAAATTATGCAGAACATTATAAAAATAATCAGTGTAAGGACTTGCAATATCCACAATATGCTCAAGAAAGTGTTTTGTGACGTAAATTATCACAACAACGATACATACAGTTTTTCTTTTCGGATGTTTCAATTTTCACCATTAATATCTTTAACCAACCATTTATAGTTTCCCACTTTGGACGTAGTCTTAAATGCATGGATTCTGGCATGCTTTGTGAACACTGCTGGAATGTAGACACCAAGGGTGGTGTGTGTTAGCGTGACACATGTCGTTTGCTTGCAGGAATCCAGTTCCGCCTCCCGTCCTCAGGCAGTGTGGACAGACCCTCCCAGCAGCCCCCAGGTAAAAACACACCCATCACCCATCACCCATCACTCACATTCAAACCCAAACAGCTGAGCAGTATGTGTGTGTATATATATATGTGTATATATATA
>JBBPCZ010000001.1:38395430-38409378 GCA_037974445.1 Brycinus macrolepidotus | reverse complement strand
TCCTTGTATCTTTAGGCACTTTGCAGCCTGTCACAGTAAAACATTTGTTCTCATTTCTTTCATTTAATCTACTCAGTATGACAAAGATAAGTTATTTTTGTACCAACAAGGTGATTCAAAAGCCAAATGTGAACAAATTAGGTATGCCTCACAAGTTTTTGTACAGTACTGTGTGTAAAAAATATCAACGTTCTTTTGAATGCCATTTGAATCAAACTTGACTGCTATTATTGTACATAAAATTACAGGTGAACAAGGTAGAATGTGACTGAACACCAAAGTGATATATCTACTGTAATGTTCTGCAGGACCCCAGTGCCATGCCCCGGCCCACCTCTCAGGACCTGGCTGGATTCTGGGACCTGCTGCAACTCTCCATCGACGACGTCACCTCAAAGTTTGATGAGCTACAGAAAATCAAGAGCAACAACTGGAGGCTCATTGAGAGCCCTGTGAAGAAGGTGAGCTCTAACTGTTGAGCAGGTCTGGCCTTCACATCTCCGTAATGTAGTTCGGTTTCTTTCAGCAGAACAGACTTCAGCAATTTCAGCAATCTTATAAAATCACTACAAATCAAACTGTGCAACATGGATCTAATAAACTTGGGTACGATGTGTGTATAGATGTACAATGGTGTATGAATGTGTGTAGATGTAGGATGGTGTGTGTGAAGGTGTGTAGATGTACAGTGGTGTGTGTATGAAGGTGTGTAGATGTTTGATGGTGGGTGTGAAGGTGTGTGTATATGATGGTGGGTGTGAAGGTGTGTATGAAGGTGTGTGTGAAGGTGTGTAGATGTATGATGGTGTGTATGAAGGTGTGTAGATGTGTGATGGTGTGTGTGAAGGTGTGTGTGAAGGTGTGTATGATGGTTTGTGTGAAGGTGTGTAGATGTATGATGTTGTGTGTGAAGGTGTGTGAAGGTGTGTAGATGTATGATGGTCTGTGTGAAGGTGTGTAGATGTATGATGGTGTGTGTGAAGGTGTGTGTGTATAATGGTGTGTGTGAAGGTGTGCAGATGTATGATGGTGTGTGTGAAGGTGTGTAGATGTATCATGGTGTGTGTGAAGGTGTGTAGATGTATGATGGTGTGTGTGAAGGTGTGTATGAAGGTGTGTGTGAAGGTGTGTAGATGTACGATGGTCTGTGTGAAGGTGTGTAGATGTGTGATGGTCTGTGTGAAGGTGTGTATGAAGGTGTGTGTGAAGGTGTGTACTGGTGTGTTCCTTTGTTTCTCCTCCATCCTCCTCCATGCTGTTTGGATTTTGTTAATAAATACATCATTTAATGCTGCATTTTGATTGGCTGGTCAGAAGTTGTAGGTTGTAGCAGCACACACACTGTGAGATGGTTGTCCTAAATTTCTCACATTGACAGAAAATAATTGCGGGCTGTCTGTGGTCGCCGTGACAATGGCCAGTCTTTACACCTCTCTCACAGGACCACCGTTTAGTAGCCACGACCAAAGAAATCACCATGACTGTTTCACGATTGTCATCTTTCATCTGGGAACAGAACAAAATCGTACAGTTTAACCAGGCATAACACAGTGATTGTGTTTGTTTCAGCTCCCACCCCCCGTACCAAAGAAGACGCTGCGTAAGAGTGTGACACGGGAGAAGTCTCTGGACCTGCCTGACCGGCAGAGGCAGGAGGCGAGGCGGCGGCTGATGGCTGCCAAGCGAGCGGCTTCTTTCCGGCAGAACTCGGCCACGGAGCGAGCGGACAGCATCGAGATCTACATCCCCGAGGCCCAGACGAGACTGTGAGAGTGAAGAAGATAGAGAGAGAGAGACAGAGAGACAAACCTGAAGCAGGAGGGCCTTCATCTCCATGCCATCATCACATAAGCTCCGGCCACTTCATCTCCATCAACCGCAGCATCGCCACCTTCAGACAATACTGCAAACCCTCATCCCCAGCCAGGCCAAACACGGGGGTCCACGTCTGGCCTTTCGCAAATGAGACATGAACACAAGCTCCAAACATCTAAACCAAACACCGGCACTCATAAGTCCATAGTAAGGGAATAGGAAAGGGTTCGTAACAGGTATCAGCAAAGAATTGGAGGTTCTGACGCTACAGGCCCAAAATTTGGAAGCAGCATAATGTAAAAGTTTCCCTGGAAGGAAGTACTCTTTGCAGCAAGAGTGTCCAGCTAATCGATTATTAAGTAACCCGGCTAACTGATGATCCTGGATTCATTCATCTCCTGCTGAGTTTTACTGCAGCTCTAATCAGATCGGCCTGATTCCCCCATTCAGATGATTCCATAGGGTCCATTAAGTCAGGCATGTTACATTAGGAGTGTATTTAACTGATCAAGGTCAGGGAATATTGCTGCCTTTAACTTAACTCTAAAGTTAAAGCTCAGAATGACCTCATTTTCAGTCTTTAGTTCAAGTTACAAAATGGGAAACGACATTGAAACTCCATGAAAGTGAATGTTTTAGTTGTACGTATGTACGTAATTATGTATTTGGCTTCTCCAACCAGCAACTTTTCTATTAGTATTACACAGTTAACTCACTACTGTGTGAGCGAATCTCTTACTGTTCATGGTTGATCTCACCTCACACACTGCACATCTCAACTTTCTGAATGGGCATTCCCAGTTCCTTTTTCTAAGTTGGAGGTTGCAAATTCCGAGGTACAAGCTGTAGCCCAATGTGCCATAATATAAGAGCATGAAGCTGGGGTGCCCAGTCCTGGTCCAGGAGATCCACCACCCTAGAGAGTTCAGATTCAATATTCGGCACTGATATCCCTTGAAGATCTTCATTACTTGATCACTCAGGTTGGAGCTAAGCTCTGGAGGGTGGTAGATCTCCTGAACCATGGCTATCCCAGAGAATAACACACCAGAAGATAGGAGCAGTAGTGTGGCACTCAGAGGGATATCCAGAATAGTGTAGAACCCAATGGGATATATAGAATAGTGTGGAACGCAAAGGGACATTGTAACTAAACTTCCAAAAATATTCTGGTTGTTGGCAAAGACTTAATTGCTTTAATCATCACATATTTTGGAAAACTTCACTGCTTGCTTCCACACTTTTGGCCTGTGGCGTATGTCAGCGCGCATAAATGGAGCTGAAAGCAGTCTGTGTTGAAGAATGTCCAATTCTCAAGACCACCGCAGAGAAGCAAAGTCGGAGCAGGTTTTAGGCATGTTGACGTAAGCTGATAATGTAAAATTGTCATAAGACTGACATAACTGCTATCAGCCTAGTGTGCAACTTCTCACCAAACTAGCATTTCTTAGTTCTTCCCATTGTTGTTATATTAGACGACTTTGGTGGTACTGTTTGAGATCTGAGCAAGAGTGGGTCCCCGGTCCAAAACGTGGTGCTTCTCTGATTTATCTGCATTATTAAAGTGCTATTACGAAAACTGGGATCTGAAACCAGCACCAGGTCACAGGAAATGTTCAGCCTTTTGTTTTCTTTTCAAAAGTAATAGCGCCCTTTATTTTAACGTTTCGGAGCCCATAGCTCCACCCCCATCTCTCTCTCTCTATCCACCTCTCGATCTATCTATCTATCTATCTATCTATCTATCTATCTATCTATCTCTGTCTCTGAGTTGGTATTACATCCATGATCTGACCATCCTGTGAACAATCGTGAAAGTGCCAATGCTTCAAATACCTCAAAACGTGCATGTTAGACTGTAGCTAGAGGTCGAAAACAGGCAGTCTAAAGAGTCCTTAGAACGTTTGTGAAAAACCAACACACAGTAATGAGAGATCCTGCTCAGGTAGACAAAAGCTCTACACTGAAGGTGAACACGTCAAGAGTTACTGGAACAACATCCTATAAGCCGAATAAGTATTGTGCTTTCTTTTTTCTTTTTTTTACACTTTCATGCTCCATCCCATCGAACGGGTTTATATCTCATTTCGTATGGAGAGATTTTCGGATGGATTTGCTTAGATCTTTGAAATCAACAATGTATAGGTTACAAAAAAAATGCATTTTTGCACTTTCTTCTACTTAATATACTCCTGTATGTATTTCCAAGGGAAATGTATTTATTGACGTTCACAGAAAAAAGGTATTGTTGCAGTTGAATTGCAAGGTTGTGTGTGGGTTGTGATATGAGTTTTCCACCTTTTTTTTGGTTTCTACTCTGGAAATGTCTTCAAAGTCTCTGATTCTGATTTAGACCACATTTAAAAGCAAGTTGCCATCATTTTCTGAGCCAGTGGGCAAAGTCTGAATGGTCCAGGGGTAATGAAGTGACAGAGAAGCTAAGAGGAGCATTTCGTCTCACACAAAAAAGAAGAAAAGTCACTGCCTAGATAGCAAACAGTGAGATAAACAGTGTTGATGAAGCATGGAAACAATGTAGATCTTTGATGCTGAATTTGCAGTGATCTTACTTGGCTATTGATTCAGTGCTGGAACATCAACCACACTGGCCATTGATCCAGTAGCTCTCTGATGGCTGAACAGCTGTTGATCTGATGTTTACAGTTTGCTATCCAGGTGGTCCAACTTGTTCTCAGCCTAAGATAAAGCTTGGCCCACTTTCCAACTAATGGCCCACGCAGAATGACCACTTTTGTCCACGTTTGTTATTAGACGGGGACGTTGGCCCAATAGGCACCTGGAACAGGACAGGAAGGCCCCCATTTTTTGCCATATTTTACATATTTTTACATCTTTGTTGCACCCAAATCCAACAAGCCTGTATCAAAATGCTGAGATTTAAATCTCAGCAACCTTTTCAGGGGGCGGCTGCATGCCTCTCGTCTGTGGCAGATGGTGACGAGACATGATGCGTCATCCCACAGAAACGGAGGCACTGGGGGATTTCTAGGGAACTGAGCGGATGTCGGGGGCATCGCCGGACAGTCAGCGCTAGCACATGACTCTCCGCCACTGAATTTTGAGGAGGTTAACTCTGCTAAAATCCACATCAAGCAGTCGTGTTGTCTTTTGGAGGAGGGAGTGGTTCTGTTCCTTTGAGGAACTCTTGCATGAAATGCATTTATGGTGCTGCTATCTCCATTAGAAAGTTTGGTCCAAAGAAAGAAACTCGGCCTCTTGTCCTGCACTTCTTGTCCTGCACGTCTGACATTTCCAGGGAGGCTTTTTTTTTTTGGCCTTTACGGCTCTTTCTTTTTCCTTCTTTCCTCACCCGTCCGTTTGAGAGATGAGCTTCTAAAAAAGCAGTGGTCACATTTCACTGAGTGCCCACGTCCAGTTTTGCTTGGAGATAAAGACAGGGAGTCTTGGTGGGTCGTGCCGTTGGCAGGTCTCTAGGTCCGCTTTGCTGCTTTTAATGTCACCCTGAGTGACCCTAAGTGACCTCTGACTTTTTATTTTTCCGCACATCCAGCTCTCAGATTCTGCTAGCGCCGCTAGCACTCTAAGCAATTTCTTATCTTTTTAACCTTCTAAGTACTTTCACACCAGGTTGTAACATCAGCCACTGCCCTCTAGACTTATTTCACTGACCTTCAGGGTAATCCAGGTGATCCATGATCACTGAAGCATCGTTTGGCTGAAGCATATGTTAGCTTTGCGCTAGCACACATTTTGAAAGTGTGGCTAAAGTGGTCCAAACATGGTCCACTTGATCCACATGTTCAAACAGCGGTCCACAAACAGGCAAACGGTGGCTAAAGTTAGCCAAATGTGCTAAAACAACTGGAAACTAAGCAAATAAACATTTTTGGTTGTTCCTCAGCTTGACCCAAAAGCCTCTTGGGTCAGAGTCCTTTTAAGAGCACAGCACCACTTTTTTAGCCAATTTTAATCACTAATTTTAGGGTGGTCTTTTTCAAGGTCATCACAAATGTGACGTTAATTTAACTGCTTTCATGTAACCTATTTTTTTGCCCTCAATTGGTCAAAACACAATGGTCAAATGGCGAGATTCTGAAGATCAGGTTATGGCATGTTAACATCAACATTTGCTCTCCCTCAAAACCAGTACAGTCGCATGCAAAAGTTTGGGCCCTAGTTTTGTTGAGTTCCTACCTAAGAATAAGTCCATGTCCTCTGCAGAGAATACGCATTTTGTTGCACAAGTACTGTTTATTTGCTGAATTTAACATATTGCGAAAAACAATCAACATAAAATGCAGCCAGTTATTCTTAGAGCGGCTTAATTACATTTTACATTTTATGTTTTGTTTTTTATCCAGTGTTATTTTCAGCAAATAAACTGAAATTAAGGACTAATTTTTGTTGAAAAAAATTCACAGTAGAGCAGCAATTTGCAGCCTTTTTTTAAAGGCCCCTTTATGGTTAGTAAGGAACCACCCGTCCAACAGAACCGTGTCCTAACCTTCTCAAACAAGAGCCACAGTGCTGTTATATGACAGTACAGATAACTCATTAAGTGGGTGATTGTGAATTGTGATTGGTTAGTGCCGACATTCCTATCAACCCAGATGCCACTTTTTAGAAGCAGCCAATATCGGTCTAAAGAACATTTTTCCAAGGCCCCCTTGGAGCCCCCTACATGTGTGTAAATCATCTGTACAGGATGTGTTAATCACCCTCCCATCCATTTTTTGAGCCACTAATCCCAGACATGGTCACTGGGGTGGGGGCCTATCCCAGTGGTCATAGGACAGTTCGTATGTGTTAATCAACATCTTTAATGGTCCAGGGGGTGTTCAAACTTTTGCATACTCCTGTACATTGTTGTTGTTAATTGGGAGATTGATGCCTTCTATTGCTGTATGAGGTGGTGGTTACGTTGTGCAGTTGTTTTTAATGTTAAATAAGCCTGGCCATAGGCATCGGTGAGCTTCAATTGCTGACCCAACCTGAAGTTCTATCACCTCCATTTAGTCTAGAAGGCATATAAAACCCTACACAGCTGCTGAATTTGCATTTGAATCTACCCCAAACCCCAAACAAAATGGGTGGTTCTTTTACGCATTGTTCCTCATTAATGTTTTTTTTGGGCTCTTTTTTATTCTCATTATTTAAGAAAAGTGATGCTTTTGCAAACGTGGCCTGTAATATTGTTGTGGAGATGTAGGAAGTGTTTATGAAGATAAGTGTGTAGTGCGTCGTCGAATTTCTCTCGGGGGTTCCTCTCAGTCCCCCTAATTGGTTTCCACTCTCAAAAACATACAGTTTTTTCAGTACGTGGACCAGGCTAGGAGGCTAACGCACAGGGTAAATGTGCCAAATGTCATAACCCCCCTCCCCTATCCACTCTCTCTCTCACACACACACACACACACACACACTGTTTCTCACCGGGAGAGTCATTTAGACCCTAATTAGGCTCAGTTCTGGACGTTGAAATGAATAATGCTGTCTGTGGAGAAATTTAGTCCAGCACTAAGTTTTTGTGGTCCAAACCTCACATCCAGCTCTCTTTAAAGGGTCTGTATTGGGGAAGCCCAAGTGTTGTGATATCACAACCAAGAGCACATTGTTGTGACTACCTGTGCCCTCTTATTCTTGATGGTGTGAGCAGGCGTGTCGATATGAGCTCATACTGAACTCAGTAGTGAAGTAGTGAAGCACTGAAGCTTTTCCAAAGGATCCATAGTGACCGCTCCAGAAATGTGTCTTTACTGATGTTGACTGGGATTTTAGTCTGAGTTTAACAGCTTGTTCCACTTTTCAGCCTGGACGACTTTTTAAACGAGGCACAAAAAACAAAGCAGCCAATCAGAACAGAGGTCATTTGCATACAGTGGAGACCACAAGGCTGAGGCCACATTAAAAATCTGAATCACTACAACCTAGAAACAAACGGAAAGTTAGGGAATTTTTGAAAAATGGAAGAAGATTTTGAAATCGAAGATTCCCAAAATTCCAAAAATAATTTTGTGACCTGTCATTGGTGATCACAAACCATGTTAAGGCCTTTGAACTAAAAGGTCAATGTGTGTGTGTGTGTGTGTGTGTGTGTGTGTGTCTGTGTGTGTGAGTCTCCTCCTTTCCACTAAACTGTGTGTCCAGACGACTCTCGGAAGGATCTGATTTGCTCATAGGAGACTTCTGCACATTAAAAAACTCATTCATGCAAATATTATAAAGACTTCTCACTCCAGAAGTGATCATTGTTTAATAAACTGATAATACAGTTTGTGATGAAAAACTTGAAGGATTTTCACTGGTGGTCTCAGACTTCTGGCCCCCACTGCATATCAGTTTTAAAAACACAGGAACTCAGTACATTTAAAGGGGTAAAGGGAGGTGTTGTAAGGGCCTCAGGGAAAGAATACAGAAAACGGCCTCTTTAAGGTGCATTGATAAGAGCTGGGTTTGGTCTGGACCACCAAGGCTCTTCTAGTTCTGGACTAAAACCAGGGCAGGACACCCTGTCTCTGCATGGACAGTACATTTGGGATTATAAGGGAGTTTTTCTGGGTCTTTTTAGTGGATGCTCGACTTCCCAATGTCACAAAAGCTATGATGAAGTTCTTGATATATACATATTTTTTTTTGCCATGTTTCATTTGCACATCTATCAATGGCTCCCGGCAGTGGTGCCGCCCAGTGCTAGGCGTTAAAGGACAAAGCACCACTGTTGCTGGGTTTTCCGTGGGCCGTTGAGCTCGGCCCTGTTTTTTTTTTCAGTCCTGACGGCGAAGCCAGTTTTGCACAAACGGACGAAAGAAAGTCACAGAAGTGAACGGCAAACGTTACAATCATTTTAGTACTAGTGTACGCTCGCCATTGAAAGCGGGGGTCTCGTAGAACTGTAATATTAGCCCACTAATGCTAACATCAGCCATGTACAGGGTGGGCGTGTTGTTTGGACGAGCCGTCGGCATTCATAAATGACCCCTTTCAAAATGTCTGATTAGCCCCTATTCCCTCCCACCTGAAGCCATTTGTCATTTCGATTGTGTTCTTAAACAAGGTGCGTTTAAACCCCGGGCTGGCAATCTGCCAAAGCCACAGGCCTCGATAATCAGCCTGGCTTTTCCGAACCGCTATCTTCCATTTTAACTGAAACTGCTTTATGTTTTTTTTTTCTTTTGTTTTCCTTCTTCTTCTTCTTCTTCCACCATCCCGTGGAGTCAAAGCTGAGAGTTTAGTTGCTCGGTCCTCGGAGCGTGAAACGACATCGTAAACGAAAAAAGACAACAAACGAAGAAGAATAATACACTCAAAAAATTAAAAGGTAGTTGTTTAGCTAAGAATATTTTCATTTATTATACTGTATAGGCTATCATATCAATATTAAGGATGAATATAATACCAAATATTCATTATTTGTACAGAAATATATATATATAGATATATATATATATAAATATATAAATGATGCTTCATCGAAAACGTTAAAAAAAAAAACTATTTTCTGCTCTTCCTCATAGTTTAGTTTCTTTTCTCTTTCGTTGCTTGGGTTGTTTTGATACACTCTTTATGATGGCATGCGAGATACTGATATTGAATGTCTGATTTGTCGCTTCATTGCTTTTTGTATCACATTGTTGAATGTTATCTGTTGAATTTATTTGTTTACATTTTATGGCACAAAAAGAAAATGTATTTATTATCTAGCGATTCAAAGTGTTTCATTTGCGTTTCAGAATATGGTTTGGAGGCATTTATGCTCTCTCCCCAGTTCCTTTTGGGTTCCTTTTCATGAGATTGTTTATTTATGGCTTTGGTCATCCAAATGTAAATATTTCTGCCATTAAATTTTTGGAAGAAAACACCTGGACTGCAGTCTCTTCCCCTCTATTGCAGGGAAACATCCCAAATGCACCCTTGCTCCCTATGTAGTGTACTATGCAGATATTAAAATAAGGGCTCCTGGACTAAAACAGTGCATAATAATGCTGTTTAGGAATCAGTCACGTGTGTATATTTCAGTACTGAACAGACGTATAGTGCACAAGATCAGAAGTCACTTAGTGCACTATATAGGAAGTAGGAGCTATTTGAGACAGAGCCCATTTACACAAGCGTATGTGGGCCTGTGGGGCAAACTCTACTTTGATTGGTTCTCTAAAGTGATTGACACCAACATTGACCAATCAAAAACGAGAACGGCGAAAGGAGGCGGGATGCATCATGTGACTAAATGGATGTCATATGAAAACACTGGTAGCATGAGAGGAGTCCATCTAAACCGCTGGTGAATTGCTGCTGTTCAGGAACAGGTAAGCTCGATATTCCTCTGGATATTGACCTAAACTGCATCTGAATTGATGTTCTGTGTAAATGAGTAAATTTATTTCCCGTAAAATTGTCTTTTAGGGCTGTTTAGTAAGGCTACGCCTAGCCGGTTAGCTTGTTAGCTAGTAGAACTGCAGCTGTAACTCACTATCTGTAAAAATAAATTCAACTAAATAAACCCAACTAATGCAAGCCTCTAGTGAACCTACAAGGGTCCTCTCAGTTTTCTTTTGGTGTCTGTGGAACTCAAACCCCCTGCAAATGCATCTGTGTCTGTAATATATATCAGTTTATACATTGTAGACCAAAAGATAGTATCACAGCAACCAGAGGAACAAGGCTGATCAGGCATCTGAGATTTCCTAAGAGCTTCATGCGATGTAGCTTCTAGAAACAAAGGCTTCAGACGTCTAGTTCCATTCACCACTGCTGTGTACAGTTCTGGAAGTTTTTCTAAATGAATGACTTTGTTTACATTTAAAAAAATTTTTTTTTTGCTGTAATAAAAAAAAGGACGTTGGAATTCCTTTTAAAATAATATTAATCTTCACTATATTATTCAATGTTATATTTTTCCCAAATATGTAACGGTAACACAGTGCCTGATAAGATTAAGCCATGCTTTCTACTGGTACTGTATGCTAAAAAAAAATTTAAAAAAATTTACACACTTTACATAGCTAGTTTTTATTCATTTTTATATTTTTCTTAAAGTTACATTAAAGAAAATCTTTAAGGTTAACATTTTTGTAAACATTAAGCAGCAGAAAACAGATTTTCAGAAAAGAACCATACTGTTTGTTTGTATGTTTGTTTGTTTATTTTGGATGATCTATTAGAAACCGTCTGAATCACCCCTCATATTACATCATGCACAACTAACTGTGTCCATGGCTGAGTGGAGGTCTTCTTTAAACGCCTCATTTTAGAGAAAAACATTTAGAATTTATGTTCATAAAAAAAATGTGTTCATAAAAATGCCCATAGAAGCCAAGCTAACGGCACTGCGTCTCCTTTTATTAGCTCTGTTTGCCCTGGGAAAGCATGTGATCTGTTTTGACTTTCTCCACAGCTCTCTGCTTTACAAGGTGCTCTGTTAGATGATTTATAAGATAAGATGAGATAAGATAACCCTTATCAGTCCCACAAGTGGGAATTTTGCATTGTTACAGCAGCAAAGTGGACAGAACAAGAGAATAAAGCAGAAGCAGCATTACCAATAGAATAGAATATATATATATATATATATATACACACACACACACACACACACACAATATGTATGTATATGTGTTTGGGAATCTTTGGATGCCTAGTAGCAGCAGACTCTGAATGATTAACTTTTTCACCCTGGTTAATTTGAGACCTATGGGACTTCCCATTAGCACATACTGGTCAGGGCAGAACGATGGCCTCCCAGACGCCTGTCATGACTCCTGCGGAGAATCCCAGCAGCATGTTTGACTTGGACTACTCCTCCTTGGAGCTGCGACTTCAGATCATCGGCGTGGGCTTCCTCTTCTACACCGTCTTCTTCCTTATCTGTCACATCCTGTCTGCTATGTTCTGCCTCACCTACCGCACACTGCCCGCTAGAGAAAAGGTAGTGTGTGTGTGTGTTTGTGTGTGCGCGCGCGTGTGTGCGTTGAACAACTGGACAGACCTGTTACAATGTCAGAATTTGTTTATAAATGAAAATAGTGAAAATGGGCTTTTTCCCCATTTATTTAATACCTAGTGGTGTAAATGGACCATGGGAGCAATGGCGTGTGTCTGTGTGTCTGTGTGTCTGTGTGTCTGTGTGCCTGTGTGCCTGTGTGCCTGTGTGTGAAGTGTGTAGCTAACCTATCTAAATTAACTAACAATGTTAAGTAGGCAGGTGGCTGTCAGGCACATACTTACTGTGCTCTCAAAATAAAACATATCTCACTTAAGCTTTTTGCAATTGCTCTATGGACGACAGAATCGAGGACAAAAATATTTTACACCCAGCCCAGTCTAGCCAGCTTTATACTACGGTTAGTGCTAACTACCATAGCCACAGTTTCCTTTCATCAAAAGATGGTTTGAACTTGTTAAAAAAAAAACTTATGTTGCCTAACTTTTTACCACATTTAACCATGTTTTGATAAAAATAAGTTGAAACACCGACAGTGAAGACTTTACAGATGGTGGTTGGGTTGCTTTCATTTTCCATATTAAAATCCAATTCCAATCCATTTATTTGAACCGTTTCTTTTTTCTGAAAATGTGTTTGTTTCGCATTACCTCTATGACAATGTCTTACTTAGATGTTAGAATGTTATGAGGTAAAATAATCATAACAAATGATTGGACTATGATTGGTCTTAGGATGATTGGCTTCCTTTCTCACAAACAAAACTGTGCTGCTATAAACAAACAAACTTACTCCACTGCCACTGTAGAAACCCGGTATTTATTTATAAACTACATTTTTTCTAATCCTATTGCTGCAACTTGCCATTTTTTGCACAATTATTTGTTGCTGTTTACCTCAATTTTTGCATTCCTTAAGATTTTTTGCACACTTAATGACTCTACTGCTAGAAAACAGTATAATACTGTATTCACTCACACTAGTGCTGTTACTGCTCCTGTCGACTGCACTGTATGTTGTCTTTTCCTGTAAATTATTGTACTGTTGCTCTTGTTTTTTTGCACTCTCTCTTTAGTCCTGTCCTGCCTGCATTTGTGTAGTCTTATTGTGCCCTGTTTTTGTTCTTTGTGGGTCTGTTTTTGTTCTTTATGTTGCATCATGGTCCTGGTGGAACGTTGTTTGATTTCACTGTGTATATGGTTGAAATGACAATCACCTACTTGACTTGACCTCAATACTGGTCTTTCAGCATTGGCAGCAGTGGTATGGTATTGATAAATTTAAATTTAAATTATAAATAAATGAATAAGTAATGTACAAGAGGAATAACAAATACAAAAGAAAAAAGTCTGTAACTGTATTGTCTTTGCTGATGTGTAGGTGTTCTGGGACCTGGCAGCCACGCGGGCGCTGTTCGGCGTGCAGAGCGCGTTGGCGGGTCTGCGGGCGCTCACCGAGGACGGCGCTGTGTTTGCCGATAAGGTGCGCGGTCAGACCGGATGGTCATGGTTTAATGTGCTGACGGCAGTGGGATTCTTCCTGTTCGAGAATGTGGCGCTGCACAGCTCCAGCGTGGTCTTCCGCTCCTTCGACCTGCCCCTGGCCGTCCACCACGCCTTCGCCCTCGCCGGATTTCTTGGGGCTGTGGTGTGGGTCACTGTGGGTCACTTCTTCCCAATGGTCACACTCCTGCTGGAGATGAGCACCCCTTTCACCTGCATCTCCTGGATGCTGCTCAAGGTGAGAAAGCAACTCAGAAATAGAGTGTTTTGTTTGTTTGTTTGTTTGTTTGTTTGTTTTTATCATACATTTTTTATCATACAAGGTCATTCAGTGTGCTTTACAGGAATATAATGAAAATATTAAGCATAAAAATAATAGGAAGTAAAAAAAAATAATAAAAGAATACATAGAAAATCAATAAAAGAAGATTAAAAGTGCAGTTGAAATGCAGATATTTACAAGAAGGCGGAGAATAGTGTGATTTTTAGCAGCTTTTTAAAGCTACTGTTGGGCAGTTGGTTGGACAGTATAGTGCATAAACACCATTTCACCAGTTTTAGTTTCAGATCTTTTCTCTGCTAGCTGAGCAGCTCCTTCAGATCTAAGAGACCCACCAGGATCATAAACATCAAACATATCAGAGATGTATTTAGGGCCCAAACCATTGAGTGACTTGTACACAATGAGTAATGCTTTGAAATCAGTTCT
>JBBPCZ010000001.1:38365949-38388090 GCA_037974445.1 Brycinus macrolepidotus | reverse complement strand
TCTCTCTCACTCTCACTCTCTCTCTCTCTCTCTCTCTCTCAGTCTCGCTCTCTCACTCTCTCTCTCTCTCTCGCTCTCAGTCTCGCTCTCTCGCTCTCTTTCTCTCTCTCTCTCTCCCTCACTCTCTCTCGCTCGCTCTCTCTCTCTCTCTGCATATCTGTCCAGCCACATAAATCTCATCTACTCTCATTAATACTGTCATTCTGAGGATTAAAACAGTGGTGCCGAATCATTACAAGAAAAAGCAGCTGAAGGCATGTGTCAGTCAGAGCATTTCATCATCACCATCATCATCTGCATCTCTGTGATAATCTTTGTTCTTTCCATTCGTGTGGGTTGTTTGAAAGAAAAGTGCACTGATAAAGAGTGGTTGAGACACTGCAGCGTATAATTAAGGCAGCACTCAGCCTAGACCAGCTTTTCTGAGGACTTCATGCATATTAGGTTCAGAAGCACAAAGCACAGTCGTGCAGTAAAGATGTTCCGGCTTGTTACCATTAAAAGAATAATTCAGTTTTACATCATTTCCTTCACCCCAAATTATCGGCCAAGATATTCATGATGTTTGATATGTTTGAAGTGTGCTCCTTTAGCTCTGCATTGTAAATATACCTTCCAATATACTAGTGAACCATCAGTGTTACATTAGAGATGTCATCTGCCCATTGGGCTGATAACTGCACAGAATGCTGGATCAAAAAAGAATGAGTGTTTGAGTAGCTCGAGCATGATAGCCCACTTTTAGGTGCTTATTTTAGTTAGCTAGTTAGGTGCTAGCAATGAATGGAAGCTAGAAGTCGCTAGAATGTCATTTAAATGATTCTCTGACTATTGGCATATCTTTGCCACACTGGCCTTGTTGACATAACTACTCCTTTCAAACTTAGTCATTTTTAAAGGAAGCGTATAGCAATTTTGATGAATGCTAAAGTTATCAATATTGGTGTCAGAATAGAAAAGTGATATCTTGCTATCCCTATGTAACATAGCAAAAAGGCTGGCCTGCATTATTTCCACAAAAATATTTTGCGTTTGTTGGATCATGTGAACCTTGGACTGGAGCTACAATGCCAATGTAGCTAACAAATACTATGAGCAAATACCCCACCAATTAGCCTCATGCAGGCCACAGTCAGGCTGTTAAGTAATCTCAGCTAGACTTGCATATGTGGTTTTAGACATCATATTACATACTGTTATTTGTAAACATTCACAAAAGCATGGAGCATAACTAAAATGTGATTTTCTTTAGTGTGCGAGTTTTTTTTTTTTACAGCACAGATTGCTCCCTATAGAATAAGAAAATGCTTCTTTGCTCCGTTGAACTTGGGTGGGGTTTTAGAAAGTCAGGAAGTCAGTTGGGGTCATCTAAAGTTTGGGACTCCCACACTGCAAACTAGCCCCTCCTTCCATTGCCATGCATGCGGTGCATGGGGCGTCGCTGGCCTCAGTAAAGGCTTCCTGCCTGAGAGTGATTCGGGGCTCCTGAGAGACCACAGAGCGAGTGTTCTGTAAACGTAGTGTATGTATACTTAGTGTTTTCTGGTTGCTCTAACTGTTAAAAGCATTTCCCAGCACTCTGTTTAATGTGGCAGATCATGTCCCGTCTTTTCTAAAGCACTGGTCTGTCATGACAGGCTCAGAGACCGCAAGGTATGCGTGTTGCCCACTGGGCCGTGTTCCTGCACGTTTCATACCTCAGGGAGCTCCTTTGGATTTTTCATCACAGAGACTGGCATAATGGCCTAATGAAATTGAATCTGATGAGTACTTGAAGTTATTTCTTATGGAAAGGGATCGGCACTGAGTTTGCAGTGTGTTAAAGGGTTACAACTAAGAGAACTAACTGGTTTAATCATTTAGTCACTGCTAGGATGGGACAGTGCTTTAAATTTCAGTTGCAGTATGTCTTGAAAAGTCCCAAGTCCAATGCCAAGTATCAGTATTGAGCCCATATCAGCAGAAAAACTGAAAAGTGAATGAAAAAATGAATGAAATATTCTGTAATGAATCTAGCTTGATAGTGTGAAATGATGCTGCTAGCTGTGTATGCCTTCCTGTAGGATAGTAAACAGAATAGTTTGAGCATGAAAACTTAGTGAACTATTGTAGCCAGATTATTGATTGTCTTCTTGATGATAGATTGTCTGGTGCTGCACAGTTAGTGTCCGTCATCCTCTAGTCCATCATCAGTGGTCAGTTTCTGGTCACAGGACACTATTAGCTGGATATTTTTGGTTTATGGTCTATACTAAGCCCAACAGTGACACTGAGGTGTGCAGAATTAGTAACTTCTGTGAACCTATTCTGTCGGTTATGATGTTATGAGGGCGAGGAACTGAAGTGTAGACCCACACGCAGGCTTAAGACGATTAAGAGGATAATAAAGTTGTTGTGAATAGATGGAATTTCAGTTGTTCTGTTTCTTCCAGCTTGTAGATGCAAAGCATCTGATGCACCAAAACACTCCTGTTGGACTTGGACGACTGTGGCCATTTGTGTGACTCACATGAGCTTGGCTTTCTGAAACTGTATTTGGCCTCTACAGATCTTAGGGGAACCACCTCAGGGAGTTAACGGCAGCATTCAGTTTCTTTCTCGGAGGGGGGTTTCTCTGCAGGGGAGCCGAGAGCCAAAAGCAAAAGTATTTTTTTTTCTCCTTGAGGGAGAGAATAGGGGAGAGAGAGAGGAGAAGAGAGTGGGAGGCACTGAGGGAAAGAGAAGTGAACGTAAAACACAAGGGAGATAAAACAGAATGAGACGTCTGTCATGTTTGTGGTAAGAAACATTTACTCAGCAAGGGGCTGGGGCATGATATGATGTCATTTATTACGGAATAGATTTTGCTTGCCTGTTTTTCGTCCTGGAGGAAAAATATAGACGTAAGCCCAACAAGACCTGCTTTTTCCATGCTCAATCCCAACAGTCCTAGAGAGTTCGCTTTTTAAACCGTGACTTATCCAGTGCTTGCAGAAGTGACCGTAAGCTACGTCTGCACCATTTGCATCCATTCAAGAGATGTTAAAGTGACCCTATGTCCCTTTTATGTCCCTAATTGCTCTTTTTATGGCCTTTGTAGTATTGATGTACTGTCCCTGAAGGCTAAATGGCTTTTAGACGTTTTGTTCACCTCACGGTCCAGGGTTACAAAGACATTCTCCTCCGATGAGCTCAGAAAAAGCTTTCCTGAGATTTTGGGCCTCAGAGAGCAGTATATTGATTATAATGGTAAATCTATAGGTAATGTTACTACTAATGACTAAAGTGGCTTGTTTTTCACTCTTTCCTACTACAGTAAATTCCCCCATTGAAACTGTTATGATTAAAGTATGGGTGAAGTGTTTGTTTTTTTAGCATTTTTAGCATAGCTTAACCTGTGTTCAGTTTACAAGCAACACTCTGGCTGACTCAGGCTTGCGTGTGTGTGTGTGTGTGTGTGCGTGTTTGTGTGTGTGCGCGCGTGTGTGTGCGCGTGCATGCGTGCATGCGTGCGTGCGTGTGTGTTTGTTTTTGTGTGTGACACATTAGAGAGGATGGTCTCAGACGGCTTTGTCTCCCGTGACCTAAATACTTACCCATGTGAGCAGTAACGCCAGAAACAGATATCGGCCTGCAGATAACACCTAGTCAAAGCCTTTGTACTTCTCCTCTCTTCATTTCCTTCCCCATAATTAACCCCTTTTAGTCCGAACAATGAAATGCAGTTATTTGAGCACATGGCATGGTTTCAGAGAGGTAATACCAAAGAGATGAAGCTAATAATGAAGGATAAATAATTATTATAGCATTACACTGCCTTTTTATTTAGGTTATAAGTCTAATACATTAGTTGAGTTTGAGTTTGGGTTGCCATGTGCTTGAAAAATGCTCCACAAAAGATACCTTTTTCTAATTAGACCTAAAGAACACTGTTCCTTTCACCACTGCATAGTGATAACGTCACACAGCGTTTGAAACAGCTATACTTGTCTTTCTGAACTCACAGAAAAAATGGGCTAATTTAGCCTTATTTTTGAATATCCATTCATTTTCTGTTCTTTGTTGCCACAATTTAAAAACATTCTTGCAATGTTCAGAATTAATGTTTTAAAGGGGCAAAGAAGAGGTTAGTGTTGATCCATTTTTGTTGTTTTACAATATGGTAACACAGCTTTCAGAAACTCAGTTTAAGTATATTTCCAAATAAATCATGGGCTCTTTACTGCTAGTGGACCTCACGTGGCATGTAAACCCTGGAAGAAGTGAAGGTGGGTCTGTTGTGTCTGAACTGGAATCAGGCAGTTGTCTCTCTGCCTATCACCACCTGCGTTATCCTGTCATTTCTCCAGCAACTGACTCTTCAGATAAGAACTCATGCAGTGTAGGTGTAATGCACTGTATGTACCTTTAGCCACTGCCATTTCCTGGCATTCTGGCGCTCTAGGCAGTGAGGAGTGATTGACAATTTTTTGTAAACCGTGGGCTACCCATTTTTTTTACAGCATCCAGTCAGCTTCCCCTCTGCCGGTGCCACCATAGGCAGTTGCCTTGATTGTCAATGCCAAGAAATGCCCTTTCCTCTAGCTAATTACCACCGGAGAACAATACATTTATTGGGAATTTAAAGGGAATTTTTGCACCAGCAATAACTCCTGTTTCTGTCAGTTTCTGTGATACCTTCTCTAAACCCAGGCTAGTTTTGGATAACTTTCTCATATAGACAACAAAGCACTTCTGTAAGTTGTTTTACGTCTGCCAAACACCATAAATGTAAACTCTAAAGAGTGCATTGTTTGACATTAAATACACAACAGAGGTAACATGAAATGGAATCTTTTAATATGGTTGTATTTGAGTACAGCTAACTGGCCTCAGAGTAGCCTTCATTCGCTACTAGTAATGTTAAAATGTTGGAATGAAGCAACTTTCCTTTAACCGTTTGCAGACATTGTGGAATGTACATTTATCCTGATGTTTAGTAACCTATCTCAGGGTTAAACTTTCAGATTCTTCCTGGGTCAGCCAATATGTTCTCCATCACGACTTTCTGTTTTATGAAACGGGGAATGTGGGTCTGTTTTTATTTCGCTACTCCCAAGGACATCACCCAGTGCTGATCTGGCCCCTAGCGTGTCGACATCAAAGCTTTTATTGTTGGGTTGGAGACAGACTCTGGGCATGTTGATATTGGTTGGAGTTTGCTTTGGTTAGGGCTGTGCCTTGGGAAGTCCAAATATTACTGAGGGGAAAGAAATGGGAGAGTATAGAGAGACCCTTTGTGGGGTTCTGGAGGTCATTTGCTTACTCAGCATTATCCAGAGCTGTTTCTCCAGCTGTGCTCTAAGGATCAGGCCTAATTTTGTAGCTGTTCCCTTCATGTGTTGGTTTTATCAATTGACCATAACTGATGAGGCAGTACAGTGGCAAGACTTAGAAATGCTCCTGTATACCAGGGGATTTGTCCATGAATACACACTTCTGTATGGAGGCCTATGGGGTAGGGTGGGAAAAAGATCAACTGTGATGTCACTCATCTAGTCGGGGATTATGGAACCACACTGACCAGGCTAAGCTGCTCTTTCCAGAAGTTCTGGTAATGACCCTCCCATTCACTTTTAGTTGTGGTACATTGTGTACAGGTAGAAAAAACTATATTTTAGCTTCAGTTATAATTTGAGATTCCAGTACCACCCAAGGATGTAAAGACTCATGTCAGATGTTCAGATGTTCAGATGTCGTGTACCTGGTCGCTGGTACGGAGCAACAAGCAGAGGAAGGGAGGGCAATAGAGTTAGAAATGTTTGTCTCAAAAAGGGATGGACATTTCAGTATAAATTTCATATTCACACTTTTAATGAATTATTAAAATTATCAAAAAAATTAATATTATGATCACAAGATCGATGCTTAGCAATGCCACAGCCATCCGTAGCCAGTCCACTTGACCTTTCTCTTTCTGGGTAGCCCTCCCTCTCCCCCATCACTCATCATGATGCTAGCCAACGCAGGCATCTGCTAACATAACAGAATTACCAGTTAGTGTTCTCCTGCAAGCATGTTGAGCTGTCCAGTGATGTGGGGTTAGCGTCAGTTTGAAGAGATGCAGAAGCCTGTGGCAGTCTTCACCCTCCCAGTATTTTGAGTCCTGGATGGATGTGGACATGACTAAATTGCAAAATAAAAAAAATCCAAAAAACAAAATCCAAAATTAAACTGAGGACTAAGACATGTTCCAGCACTTCTCTGTTTCTCTGAGCGAAACATAATAATCTTATTACAAATCCTGGTTTACGTTTCAGGGTTTTTTTTTTCTTTTTCTTTTCATGACTATTTCAGAATTCAAATTCTGACTCATCTGTAGTCTGGAACCACAACTCTGGAAGGCCATGAAGAATATTCTGTTTTGTTTGGATCATTTCATTCTGCTCAAGTTTTGCATGAATGTGTTGTTTCAGGCTTTTGATGTTCTGAGGATCTTTGGAGGTTATTTGGTAGATCAGGTAAATTTGCGAGGGACTTCAGGAAGTGTAGAGGCTGCTTTGAGGGCAACTTTTCAAATATATCTGAACATGTTTGATGCTTTGTGTATGAATGTGAAGGCGACTGTACCACAGACACTTTTGTTTTTGTTGTTTTGTTTTGGTTTGTAATTCAATAAGGTCTAAATAAACATGTGTGGTCTACATCTGCTTCCTTGTCATCATACAAGACTATTTTCCAGAAGGGCCGAATGTCTTTCTCTCCAAGTGACCTAGTTCCCTTTTTTCTGACATTCTTTTTTCCATACAAAAGATTTGGGAGGAAAAAGCTCTTAGCTGTCCAGCTTGGAATGGGACACAGGCATGAATCATATCGTAAAAGACCAGCAGCTGTTGTCATTGACAACTTCCATTGTCTTCGATGAACACATAAGAGCTAGAAAAATCTTGTGAATACACAAATTCATGGATCGTGAATAAAAGGGCCTTTGGGTTCCATTGCAGTATGGGCTTGTTTTGAGATTTTTGAGTGGCTATTCTATTTTAACTTCTACAACCCTTAGCTTTACTGTTCAGATGATAATCTTAATCTCAGTATTTTGTAACTATCGTTACTTTTCAGCATGTAGTTAAGCTAGTAAGGAATGGAAGCATGGACCATTAGTGTTTAAAGGGGTTATGTGCAAAGTCTGCATGTGAATGGTCCAGTGCACAAGGTACTTTAGATTTATTTTAGTCCCTAATATACCTGCGGTATTATAAAACTTGTATAAGCAATAATATATAACCTACAACTTGTGAGTCTGTAGAGGATGCTTGGTCAGCAAACGTGTTTATTTTGCCTGTGTGGTTTTCTTTGCTTGAGCAATGTTCCCCTGGTCAAACTAACGATGTGTGATGCTGCAAGACGTGAGCCAACTTTCTCCTAATGAGCAAGCGAACACAGTGGAACTGCTTGTCCTCTGATTCATGCTGTTAACCGTCTCTGTCTTGCACAACAAACTGGCCGTTAGGTGGCTGATTTGTGGTTAAGGAAGCATGGGGGCTGTGGACGGTCCGAGCAATAAAGTGGGCAGAGTTTGTAGGATTTGTTTAGAACATATGATTTGATGGCTATCACTGACTCGCAGAGCTGTTAGTGTTGACCAAAAATTGCACTACAGTTTGCACTTGGAACAGTTTTGCAAGCCGTGCTCACATTGCTGCACCTAAAGAAGTGAAATATTTCCTAATGTATTGCACATATTGTCAGTTTGCAAGTGCTTGCCAACACCTCATACTTTGGCCCCATCCACTTATCTCAATGCATTTGAGTTCGGAGTGTGGAGCTAATTGCGTAACCTTAAAGGGCAGAGCACTTGCAGCTCTCTTCCTTTATTTCCCCCCACTGAATATGAGAACGTCAAGCCCTCCTTTCGCTCCACACAACAAATCGTGTACAGTTTCCCTGGAAACCAACCACCCATCGCCATAGTAACTTACCCACACATGCTCTGGAGCCAGCTTCCTCCTACACGGCCTGCTTCGAGTGGCCATTGCTGCTATTTTACACAGCTCACACTTCATACCCTATAGCCAACGCTGACGCTCTTCCCCAAATGTCACACACATTCCAAAAGGAAGAAGTAGCGTCTCAGACCCGATTTTCTGGACACACATTGAGCAGAGGCTTGGACTGCAAATGGCTGGAAATTTATTTGGAATCCAGAAGAGCACTTAATCGGTTCAGAAAGCCCTTAAAGTGCTTAATGAGATTTAAAAAAATATATATTACGCACTTTCTCTTTACCCCGAAGGGAAGCCAAGGAGCATTTGCTTTTTTAGCTTTGCACTGGAGCTACAAGGCTAAAGTGCCCAAAATAATAAAGGTGTTTATTCCACTAATTACCAGTGTGCACTTAGCAGGGGGCTAAGGCAAGTGTGTGATGATTTAGACAGGCAGTTTACACAGTCCACCAAACCTTCAGATACCAAACACCTTCGCATTTGGTTTAAAGGGAAGTGTGCATTCAGTTTTTCACTGATGTGTTGTGTAAACTATGTGCTTTTCAAAAACACAAGAAGTTAAAAGGTGTGTTTTTTTTTCCTCCTCCAGGTCACCAGAGGGTCTCTGTGAGCAGTCTGCTGGTGTGCCATGGTTTGCTGCTAGTGGGGACAAATCTTGGTGTTACAGTGGCTCTATCTGTGCCCAGACTGCAGGGGATCCCCAAGGTCACCGGTGGGTTTAAACCTCTGGAGCAAACTTTCGCTTTAAACAGGATTAACGAGATTAGCTCTGAAAAAGTATTTTCAGCCAAATCCACACTGACTGTGTAATTCAGTCTCAATCTGTTTCTGGAATACAGCCTTTTGGAGAGCGTGAAAACAGTTCTTCTATTATCAGAATCAGAATCAGAAAACTTCATTGATCCCGGAGGAAATTGCTTAAGTTACGACTGCACAGACACACAGAGACGAGAACAATATAAAATATAGAGTCTAAAATAAATCCAATAAAAATTCTATGAAATACACTATGCTATATACACAAATGCTGAGGTATTAATACCATAGATGAGTAATTTGTGTTGCAGTTAAGTCAATTACTAGTAACACAAATGGTTAGGAATCTGTTATTGTACATAATAGAGGTCAGTAACAGATCAGTAATATTGACATAAGTAGTGATATTTCAGATAGTAAGACTATTGCACATAATAAGATAATAATGCACGTAATGAAATGATTTAGCACCCAAAAGAAAACTGCAAATGATATTGCACATGTTTAGACTATTGCACATAATAATAAGATAATATTGCACATAATGATAATGATTTAAACCCAATAAGAAATTGCACAACAAAGTGGCACCAGGTTATTGTACAGATTATTGTGTGTGTGTGTGTGTGACAGGGGGAGGAGTTATAGAGTCTGATGGCGGTGGGAAGGAAGGATTTCCTGTGGCGGGTTTATTTCTACCCCATTATTTCTAGGCAAAGAAATGCCACACTGGACGCGTGACCTTATGACGTCATTACACCTTTCCATCTTGTTCCTTCTGAACGAATGTTTAACCTTCATCGCTGAATGGGTTAATTTGTTCATGCATATCCTGTTATTATTCAGTGTGGCCCAGGCCAGACCGGCTGGGTTATTTTAAAGACCCGGTCTTCCTCTCTCATAGAGATCCTGTATCTTAATTGCACTAAAGACTGCAAGATACATTTGGTGGCTAAAGGCCTATGGCTACTCCCTGGTGATTTCTGCTGAAACTGGGTAATTTCACACTCCCAGCACATGAATCAGACTCTAATTAGAACCTGGGGGCCTCCGGATACTGCCGTCCGGAGCAGAGACGGAAATTGAGCACACCCGAGATTTAGATAAACCACTACTGTCTGAGCCAAGATGACTGCAAAGAGTTTGTCACAGTGCCTGTACACTCATTCTCTTTGAAACGATGCCTAAACTTTGTGTAGGAGACAAATATACTTGCTTTCAGAGTTTAAACGAAGTCCTGTCATGTCACACGACTGGATTTAACTGTTTGGTCCAAGAAATCTTGGTGTGGAAGGGAGAATGTAAGAGAGAACTGTTAATGGAACTGACTAGAGGTCACTTTTAAAATATAAATCAACCTTTCAGTTATTTGACAGTCTAAATGTAGTCTTGCATTCAAGTCTTTAACAGAGGGGTGTGTTTATTGTGCTGAACACACATCAGGTATAATTATAAAGCATAAGGCGCTGCTTGCTTCTGTAATTATAGCATAAGGCATTACTTGGCTTTGCTGCGCTCTGTCTCAGCGCAGAACAGGTTCACTTTTAACCCTGAGAAAAAGCAGCTATAATAAACGCATGTGTGTAGTGCTGTTTTAATCTCGTAGCAAACATGACATTCTGTCGCAAGCAAGAAGTCAAAGTCAACATCACATTTGTTTTTGTATGTAGGAGGTCTTTTATTACCATATGAGTTTGGAGGTGGTGTACAATCTTGACATTTTTGCCTCATTTTTGTTCTGTTCAAACACAGTGAAGTCAACATAGTTGACTATAATTCAGTAATTGCACTATAATTTAGTAATTGCTCTCTGTTGAATGTTGTATGTTACTGTATGTTGCACTGTGTTCCACGGAGAAACGTCTCGTCACACTGTGTACGTGTTCACAGCTGCTGATGACAATAAAGTAACCTTGAACCGTTAACCTTAAACCTTGAGTAGGTAACCAGAAATGTGGAACATTAGGTAATTATGTATTAAATGTATAACAAATGACCATAACGACTCTGGACCTCAAGGGGTTAACACTGCATTTGTCACTCTCTCCACCTACAATGTAATGTTGTTTTAAGCTCTTGGAAAAAAAAGATTAAAGCCTGTCACAAGCGAAAAATCAGTCAACATCACATTTGTGTTTGTATGCATTTTATTACAATATGAAAAAAAAAGTTTTTGTGTATAATCTTGATTTGCATAAATACATTGTTTCCTAGTGTTTTTTTTTCTGTTCGGACAACTGTAGACTTGAAGCAGTTGAATATAATTCACTTGGTAATCAGTTATGCTGAACTTTACGTAATTATGTGTGGAATGTATAAGAGATGACCATGATGACTCTGGTCCTCAGAGGGTTAACGCTGTATTTGTCACTCTCCCCACAGGACGAGGCATGGTGTCCTTCCACGCTCATCACAGCCCTGTTAAGTTCCTCACCGCAGCCATGCCTGTGTGTAACCTGCCGCAGGCCACTGCAGCTCCGGCCGCTGCCCACTCGTCCAGCCTCTGTGGTTCTCCAGAGGAGAAGAGGCCAGGCTCTGCTCCAGCCACTTCCAATGACAGAGGCGTGTGGCTGGGAGACAGCAGCAGAAGCTCCCCCGGCCCCTGCCCTGCTCCCGGCCCTGGTCCAGTCCTCCAGGACTCACTCTCCTCCTCCTGCGGCTCGCTGGCACCGTCCCACAGCTCTCTGGAGCACGGCCCAGAGGATGGGGCCATCTACGACCTGCTGAACGACCCTGCCCAGTCCCAGAAAGCCAAACGGGCTCAGCGGGTAGATGTGAGCTCCCTGCTGGTGGTTTCTGGGGGGCTCGGTCACCGCCGGGTCAACAGAAAGACCAAACAGTCACGGCACGAGGAGAACATGTCCACCATCATGGTGTGGCAGATCCCCATACTCAATGTATGAGTGTGGAAATGGAGACGGCTATAATACAGAAGGGTGAGTGAGAGGATACAGTTAATCAGGTCAAGTCCAGTAGGTTTGTTGTCATTTCAAACATGTGCACATGGTAAACAGGGAAGTGAAACAACGTTCCTTCAGGACCATGGTGCAACACAAGAACAGAACAGAGCACCAAAAGACCACAAGTGCAGACAGGATGAAAGAGAGTGCAAGAAAAACACAAGAGAAACAAAACAACCGCACAAGACAACGTTTAGTGCAGTCGACAGTATCCACCGTACTAGTCTGAACGAATACAGTATTATGACAGTAGAATGAAAAGTAATGTAGTGTTTGTAGCTTTGTCGTTTAGAGGATTTTCTTAAACAGATTTGTAGTTGTATCTAAAAGCCAGTTATCATGTTTTTCATTGTGGGATATTTCTAAAAAAAAATAATGTCTTTCTGGCTTTGAGGAGATTACAGGTTCTTTATAAAGTATTTAGTATCAATTTAATGAGCAATTTGGTAAGTATTATAGTTGTATTTAAATTGTACATGTAAAAGCTGTAAACATCTATAAAAGCTGTAGACATTTTGGTGGTTTTGAATAATTAAGCTTCCTAAAGATATAGTTTCCACATACTATCCATTTATGTATTTGTCCAATACTGAGCCAGACACAAATAACCTGTAAATAAATAAGTACTCTTGTACATAAATACACTGTCAATTTCAGCACATCTTTTTTTTTTTAGTTTTCATTTTTCTTTTCTTCTTTCTCCAGGATGGCATTACATGGTGCAGGGCTGATCCCTGCCTGTGCATTTCTGAGGCATTTTCCTCCTCTGCGCGCATGCACGGAAGCGACAGATTCATCGTGGTGTAAAAAATGGGTTACCGTTGAACAAGAAAGGGAAACGGAGAAACAGGGGACTGTTACAGGGGACTGTAAAAGACATAATGTCGGAAGTATAACCACTTACGCATGGATTTGAACCCTTCAGGTTACTTGAAACGTCATTTCTGATGGCAGTCGGAAGTTGGACGGAGGAAGAGAAAATACTGCAGTACTGCTCAACTAACTCTTCGTGTTTTTTGAAGTGTCTGAATTGAAGTAACACTGCTAATGCCAAATATTTCTATGCATCTTTCGCTGTTTGCGTGTCCTAAAGTTTGGTGAGAAGTAAATCCGTAACTCATAACTTAATTTAATCCTCACAGTTTAGTTTATCACTAAATCGCAAAGGATGTCCTGGAATGTGCAAGTGCTGAGGGTTTCCTACTTCTTTTTTTCTCCAGAGCTTCAGGAGATTGGAGTCCTTTATATCAGAATCACTAGATATTTCAAGGTCTACACTTCAGCTAAGGTTTTAGCTTAAGTTATAAAGGCAAAAAAAGCAAAAACTGGCTGATATTTTGCGAAAGAGAGACTTCTGTGGGTTTTCTGGCTGGCCAGATTTCCCATCGCCCCTGAAAGTGGAGGTATATCAGTCCTGTTAGTCCTGTTAGATGCTAGTTGGAGGTTTCAGGTTCCTAAATTAACATAGCCTTGAATGGGTATTTAAACGCATTAAGAAAGCTTTATAATGATGCCATTCAGTATGTATGTGTACTATGTCTTTTAACAACTATCTAAATAGTATTGTCCAGTCTTGCTTGTATATCTGTCAAATGATAATCATGCTTTTCTTACCAAAAAATTGTAACACGTTTTGTTTTTAGATTTCTTTTATTTTCACCCTTGTTTGTGTTAATGTGGCATCAAGCACATAAATCAGCTGTTCTGAAAGGAAACTGAACACCTTTTGTGACTTTTTTGTAACTCTGAGGCCTTAAATGTGGATGAAAAGAGGGATGAGAGGTTCTATTAAACTGAAAAAGTGAAGTCACTAATACTAAATTGTGTTTTTTTTTTTTCTCATTCCTGCCTTTAAAAGAACTGCCTTTCAGTTTGATTTAAAAGGAAAGAAATGGACCATCACAATTTTTTGGAATGAATTTTACTTCCATACACCGTTCACAATTGTGTGTCTTCCATTTTTTGGCAGTAATTCCTCTAAAGGTAAATGAGACCCATATTTATATCAACTCTGAGATCCCAGTGTTATTTTCTTAACTCTCTGGAGCGGAGTTCGCCAATCCCGAATATTATGACACATATTGAATCGTCCCGTGACGCGTTTGAACAAGCTGATGCCTGGAGCACATGAAGTAATGTAAGTAAAGAGCTGTCTGGATGATTACAGCATGTGAAACACTCCCTTCCACTCTTTCCTTCTGTTGTCTGTCAGTAGAGAATATAACCAAGGCTTGTACCATTATGTAAGTAAGAACTATGATGCCTTAACGAGGCTGACTTGTCTTTGTGATTTGGACAAATCAGGTTTTTCACTGACAATGCACCTTAAAAGTGCATCACTTCACGGCTTTAAAGGTCTATTTTTTTCTTCACATGACATTCTTTCATTTTACTTAAAACCTCTGCTGTTTTCAAGCATATAGCTTTGGTCAGACACATCATTAGATTTTAATACAATCACCCATATACAACAGTGCAGTACTACTGATTAGCAGCGTAACTTTAATAGGACGAAGCGTAGACCCCTGAGGAACACCTTTTAGCACAGTCATGAAGCAAAATGCTCAAATACATTTACTTTGTTTTCTCAGTGGTCCAGCACCCAAACCTTTCCAGTCTCCTGGGCTCTGATACTGATACTGATGTGTTGACAACTTAGTCCAAGGTCAATACGCAACGCTGCCAGCCTACCCACTCTTCTTGTGTTCTCATTTTGTTCAGCTAGCACAGAAATACCCTTGTTGAATGTTGACGTCTGAACAGCTGATGTCTGTATTAACAGTCCCCCCACGGTCCCCAAGCTGTCAGCGCCTTGTCCTTGCCGTTTTGCGTGCTTTCACCCAGTGCTTGCCCTGGGAAACACACAGGAGATCAAGGAGCGAGGAGCAGCTGTCCTGCACCATGTCCATTTATGGAACACATAATCCCATCACCTTTGGGAATGTCATGGAGGGAGGGAGGAGGGGTCATTTCTTTAGACCTGGGTGTGTAAACAACCTGAGGCACTTCAGAAAACTGAGACATCTCAGTATATTCAAGAAGAACCACAGATTTTTGTCCTGACTTGATATATTCTATCCTGGATCTGTGCAGTGGGGATGGCAAGGCAATGAAAGCAAGACTGCTGTTGCTTCTGTCCTCATTCTGAAAGGATGATCTGCCCCAAAGACATCCATTTATACAGTCATCCAGGCCAGGATGTGTGAAAGAATGCCTCTTCCACAGCCTCCTGTAGCCCTGCCTGCTGTAGTGTAGGGTTAACACAAAAGGGGGTGTGGCTTCATTCAGAGCTCCTCTGGCTCCCAGCAGAACTGAGAGGCTGCAGCTTCTGCACCGACGTTGTCTGGTTACACTGAGAAATTAGGATAGGATATCTTCTCTCCAGTGGTCAGGAGGAAGGGAGGACGGTCTGTGGAGTAGCCTTTGTGCTCACTGGGGTCTGATCGCGCGTTTGCAGCGAGGGGCGGCGCTCCGGGGGGCGAGGGCAGATGCTGGACCACACGGACAGAAGAGAAGGGCTCTGACGTGTGGAATCACGGATGATCTCGAAGATCTGGGCTTTAATTTAAGCAGGATCACCTGCAGTGTGGAGGTTCTTGAGGAGAAGGCTGGGGGTCTTACATAAGAGCTCTGATTCGAGAGAACAGCTGACTTCAACACGTAAGTGGCTTTAATATCGTTTCTGCGGCAGAAGGTTACAGTCTGCAGGGTTGCCTTCAACCTGACGGGGGTGCAGTCATGGTTCAGGGGGGCTTATTTATAAAGGGAGGGTCGGAAACGTTCACTGCGTGCTCCATTTGCAATAATGTCGTGGAGAATTCATCTGTGTGGATTCCACACCTTCTTCTCTTTTCCAGACCATCACCCCTCTTTTTCACATTAAGACTTTAATTTTGGCTCATTTTTGAGCACTAACATGTCATGCATTCATTCAAAGTGCTATAAAAATTAGGAATAAACGGGGTCATCATTTCCAGCACCCACTAATGTTATAAATCATTAAAAAAATGTATTTGAGAGACTTTTCGTAAGAAACAGCGCCCTCTGTCCGATTATGTTGGTATAGTCGAGGGACGGGGGCGGGGTCAGACCACCAGTCAAAAGTTTGGACACACCTGCACATAGAAAGGTCTCTATTGTCTTTATTACTTATGAATACATTGATTATTTATTTTAGATTAACAGTGATCTCCAATTTATAACACCCTCTTTGCCTTGGTGCAGCTTTAGGAGAAGCTTTTGAACTTGAAGAACATAGACGTCATGTTGGCAGCTGAGGGGCATAAAAATGCAATTTTAAAATGTTTTGGGAATAAATGCATGTGCTTCAGATTCACACATTTCAGTCATTTTCAAATAAGATTTTAGATGAAAACAAAAATAAACAAAAAACCTACAATCAGTCAGGTGCAGAAGTACTTTAGACTGGTACCGTATACCCCATTTTAATTTGAACATCCCGCAGAGCTGGGACATGTAAAGCTAGAGGCTGTAAATTATAAATAACCATTTTCTTTTTGATACAGGCCCAGAGGAAGAGCACAGGGACCAAAAGGAATGTGACGGTGGAAAAAAAGGGATGTGGTAGTGAAACGACTTTATGGTCAAGCCAGAAATGAAGCCCTCTGAAGGGTCTGGAGAGCAGTCAAGAGAAGCAGACTGCTGTGCTGAGGCAGTCCGATTAGGATACATCAAGCAGTGCTGGCTGTGAATGACTTCCACCTGGACCCAAATAATTAATGGACATCAACCCCCTGGGAGTTTTGGCTGAGCTATTGTCAGCAAAGCATGAGCACTGCTACGTTCTGACAAATTAGATTGTTCATTCGCCTTTTTTTTTTTGTTTGATAAGCTGTGCTCTGGAAGTACAGGCTGTAACGGAGGAAAAATGAACTCCCTGCGAGACAGAAACACGTTCACCGTAAAGGCAGATGTCATATTTCATGCTGCAGGTCATGATGATTCGGAACAATCCATTATTACTGAAGAAAACGACGAGGTTATTCCGAGGCCAGGGAACAATGTTGTTTCTGACATGGGGATGGTGCAGGAACGGCAGACTCTGTGCCAGCAGACATCCTGGGACACGGTGGAATCTGGAAGTCTAACAGAAACTGGCAGTTTGGGACAGCAGAGCTTAGGGGCAGGAGACTATTTGCAAGATGGTGGCTCCAGTGACAGCGGGTTTCAGGATCACATTCAGCCAGTGGGCGGGTCCAGAGCAGACGTGCTAGACATGAGTGTTAAGCAGAGCGAGTGCTTTAGTAAGAACGGAGTGAAAGACGAGGCGAATGGAGCTAGAGCTGAAGTGCCCTGTAGCCTGGCTTCTTCGCTTAGCTTCAGGGCAGAAGCCAGAGAGGAAATGGTTAAATCGTCAAGTGACTCGAGGTCATTGGAACAAGCGCTGGGTAGCTTGTTAAACACATCACAGGGAGCTGATGCTGCACATTATAGGTCAACATATGGACACTCTGAACCAGCACAGGATGTAACCCACAGTGGTAATGGGCTAAGAACTGCCCTCTCAGTTAGAGAGGAGCCAGATTTAGTCATTGAAGTGGGCGGACAGAAGATTCAAGCACATAAATCTGTTTTAGCTGAAAAAAGTGATTATTTCAAGGCTCGTCTTTCTCGGGACATTTTGAAGGTGAAAGGCGTGAGCTACAAGACGCTTTCAGTGTTGATAGATTACGTTTATTCCTCCAAAATGAATGTAAGTAAGGACAATGTCGTGGATGTCATCACAGGGGCGAAGATTTTGCAGATCCCCTGTGCGGTGCAGGCCGCCATTGACACAATGTCCACGCAGCTCACGCCGGAGAACTGCTACGAAATCCTGACCATCGCTAAAAAGCAACGATTAAATGAACTGAAGGAGACAGCGTATCGCTTCATGAGTGACAACTTCCTGCAGGTCCTACGAGATCCTGCGGTTTATGGTCGCCTCACTGGCTCTGAGAGGGACCTTGTTCTCAGGAAACGCATGGAAGGACGCAACTGTCTGATGGCTGCAGAGATCAATGACGTTTTTGAGCGGGTGGGCAGCAGACCCCCAAGCAGGAACAACAGCCGTCCTCAGAGCCCGCTGTCCGCTGCCTCTTTTGAGGACAACCACATGATCTACTACTACAACGAGAACACAAAGGACTGGCGCACTCTGACCATCATGCCTGAGGATATCAACACCAAGGGCTGTGGCATTTGCTGCATGTACAACTACCTGTTCGTGGCAGGTGGGATCCGAGGGTACGGGGAGAAAGGGAAGGCTTCAGACAAGGTCTTCTGCTACAACCCCATCACAGACCGTTGGAGTGAGGTACGGCCCATGAACCAAGCACGGTCCCAACTCAAGTTGGTTTCCATGGATGGTTACCTGTACGCCATTGGAGGGGAATGTCTCTTCACAGTGGAGAAGTACGACCCTCGCATGGACCGTTGGACCACCATTGCTCCTCTGCCCAAAGGGGCATTCGCAGTTGCCCATGAGGCAACCACTTGCAGCGGAGAGCTGTACGTCTCAGGCGGTTCTCTCTTCTACCGCCTCCTTAAGTATGACCCCAAGAGGGACGAGTGGCAGGAGTGTCCGTACAACAACAGCCGAAAGAAGTCCGCTGACATGGTGGCGCTGAAAAGCTTCATCTACAGGTTCGATGTCAACCGTGAGCAAGGCGTCAACGTGTTCAAGTACAACACCATTGTCAAGATGTGGCACGACTGCGCCTCCTACCAGCAAGGGAGCCCGCTGCCATTCAGGTGCACCGTCGTTGGCAACTGCATCTACTGCGTCAACAAGGCCCAGACTCTTCAGTTTATCGTTGAGGAAGATGGTGCCCGATTTGCAGAAGAACCTCTGAAAGCTCCCATGGAGGCCAAAGGGGTTCTGTTCCCGTTTGTTCTGAGCTTACCGAACAGGGGTGAGCGAAATGTGTGACATTTTCTCTTTCATGTGACTCATCAAAAAACAGGGGAAAACGTGAAGACGCATGATCAACAATTACAATAAATAAAGCTTTATTTCTCGTGAAGTGTTATGCCCAGTTAAACTGCTCAAAATAGGAATGTTTCTCTTTGCATGGTGGATGGACATGTCCTTGGGACGCCTTAATCATGGGACAGCCTTTGTGTTTCAGCATTGTGGGATTGTGACATTACATGTGTGGACCTTCGATGCGTTTTTCCACTTTCATTTGTTTTGTGCACTTTTTTTGTACTTGGATGGTTGCCAGCAAAAATACCCAGTGTCCTAAAGATGACCACCAAGAGCACAAAGAAAAAGCCCATTAGCCACAGATCCTATGCAAGTAAAAAATAAAATAGTCTAAACATATTGAAGTTTGACAGAGTTCTACAGGAAATAATTTAATTATTAAAATAGTAAATATAGGACTGGAAATATTTAAATAACAGACCTGTGAGCGAATGCTTTTGAAAAACTTGAAGCGAAGCCAGTGAACTAGCCAACGTTAGGAGGAAAGCTGAGTTAGACTCCGTAAGTAGAGCACAATGTCTGTACACGGTTTAAGAGCACAAAGCACTTGACTGTCTTCTTTCTTTGGCAGCATGCAGTAAGGATACAGACCTCGGTCTTGGGGGAAGGTCGAATGTATGCAGGTATTTCGTCCTTTTTGACTTTACCTGCTACCAGCAAGGGCTGGATAAACAGCAACCTGACTATTGAGCCATTCAAAGTAATTATTAATTCAACTGCAAAAAGGTCTACCATATAGATTGCCATCAGGTAGGGATGGGTACTGTTAGGATTCTACTGATACTGATACCGGTTCTGATATTGCTTATCGATACTGATACTTATTGATACTCCTATTGATACTACCCTCCATAATTTGGTACAAGAGCATGAAATGATTCAACAGTTATTTTATTGTGATTTTGGATACTGTGTCCTGAGGTATATATAATGAAGCAATTATATTATTTGAGCTACAAATATCTACTCAACA
Organism: Brycinus macrolepidotus; assembly: GCA_037974445.1. Classification (NCBI taxonomy): domain Eukaryota; kingdom Metazoa; phylum Chordata; class Actinopteri; order Characiformes; family Alestidae; genus Brycinus; species Brycinus macrolepidotus. Next base: position 38,368,449 of record JBBPCZ010000001.1, on the reverse strand, counting down.
AATGTGTGTCAGTGATCCACTCCCTCCCACTGAACCATTTTCAGCCATTTGAAAATACCAGCTATTTTAGATTGCATTAACACTGCATAAACACCAATAGCAGCACCGTTTCAGCAGGAGATCGTCCATATTTCAGTACTGACCAGTCAGGAACTGGTACCAGTTTAGATCCAAAACCCATCCCTACCTGTTGGGGGCAGATGTGAAATAAAAATAGCAAAAAACAAGGAGGGCTTGTCCCTCATTATGAACAAATAATAACAGAACTGAAGCATTGCCAAAGACAGGAAGGCTGATTGTGTGGGTCTGGACTGCTTTGAGACAGAGCAGAGTGGGCGGCAGATATTTCGTTCTGGCTGAAGCACTTTCTCATAGCTTTGCTGAGTTGAGATTCCGCTGTAAGGAAGAGAACATGACTCATACAAAGAATAACAACTGTGAAAAGGAGGTTTTTCCCCCCTACACTCCAGGTTAGGCCAAATTTACTAAAGCTGTACTTCCAGTTAAATGGGGATCACATCCAACTGGACAGCACAACTGAATGATTGGACTGTGGCAAACTCCTCATCCAATGGCTGGTTGTTACTGGACGTGTACAGTCCAGTATTTGCAATATTACTGGATTTGTACAATCTCGACAGGCAATAAGATGCAAAGGATTGTTGGGATATGAATGGTGTGTGTGTGTGTGTGTCTGTGTGTTGCGATCATGCAAATAAATGAGCAAAGTAATCTCGTCCCAAATCTGCTGCTGCATTCTGTGACATTTTCAAAAAACTGGAACAAAGTCTTATAGTATATTCATACATCAGCTAATTACAAGGGGTGTAACCATCTGCAAGATTCATCATTGGAATTGATAGGATACATTGATGCCTCCCCTTGGTACATTTTTCAATACAGCAAAAAAGGATGTGCCTTTCATTAATATGTCAATTTTTCCATTTTCAGTTTATTGGAAAGCTAACACTTTTCATGAACATAACATTGACATAACCATGTCAAAAGCCATGTCATATACAATCATGACAGATTATGTCCATTAACTTGACACGTTAACTGTTGCATTAATGGACATAATCTGTCATGACAACATTTGACACTGTATATAATTGTCATAAGATGACATGCCAAATATCTGACCGCATATGACATGACAACTTATGCTGTTAGGACAGATTATGGCCATTAATGTAACAGTGTCATGTTATTGTATAATACCAGTTATTGTTATGGCAGATGCTATAGGGTTTGATGTCTTGACATAAAGTGACCATGTGACATAATGTGTCATGAATTTATAGTTATTATAGAAGGTCATGACAGTTACCAGCAATGCTATCAAAACACTGTAATGAGAAATAATCATTTGATATCATTAAATAATCATGTCAATATTTGACACCATTATGGAATGGTTACGTCAGTGTTATGTAGTTTCAAGTAAAGTGTTACTGAGCATACAATGTTGTGAAAGTACAATATTTGAAAAAAATCTGCTTTATAGTGTCCTGATCTCATGCTCTAGACTCAAGTTAATGTTAGTCCCAAGCTTTGTGTTATTTTGTTACATCCTTATTAACTGCCCTCATTTAGTAACAATTTGATCGACATTTGTTTATAATATTGCTTTTTTTTCAATTGCTGTGAGCATTAACTCTCAGACGACCAGACCAACATCACTTGGCAAATCTGTTATTCCTGACTGAAAGGATATTCAGATTAATTGTCGTAACGCATTACCAAGGCACAAAGTCTACTTTCCTCAAGCACAGTAAAAATGTCAAACCTTTAATATGTCCTTATGTGCTACTTACAATGCTGAAGTTTTTTTTTTTTAAGTATGGATGTATTTATCCTCCAACAAAAGGGGTTTTACAGTTGTAAGGCTTGGATTTGTGTTTGATTTGACTGGATGGTACCGTGTCTCTACTCAGAGGGCGAATTTTGATTGCATTGACAGTTTGGATGTGAATAGGCTGGTTTAGGTTGGCATGCTGTAGGCTGGCTGGCTTCATTGTACCGCTGAGATGTGGGTGTGACGCTGACGCGCTGGTGAAGTGAAAGAGTTTAGGCTTCCTAACTGCCAGTCTAGTCTAACAAACGTGTGTCTCAGTGCTGAAAATAAAACCTTTTTTTTTGTTTGCCGGTCATTGGAACGCTGTTGTATTGGTGTTATTTCTTTGGATGTTTCTGTGTGTGTGTGTGTGTGTGTGGACAGACATTGCTGAGATGCTGGTCATTCATGTGGGTGCAATTATAATGGCAGTGGAGTCCAGAACACAAAGATCAGAGATGCCCACGACCCAAACTGACCATCCAGTTGGGTCACTGCAATCACTGTCCAAAAGAATTGTATACAATGTGAAAATATTGTCAATTTAATATAGATTGAGGGTATTATGTATATTGAATATCAATGCATGGACCCCTCAGGGACTTCGTGATCAGGCCTGATGATCTCTGTCAAATACAGATACACAGCACTGTACAAAAGTAC
>JBBPCZ010000001.1:38325153-38340525 GCA_037974445.1 Brycinus macrolepidotus | reverse complement strand
ATAAAATAAAATAGTAATAGTGCAAACGGAATAATAAGTAAACTATTACCAAAAAACTAAACTAACAAGTATCTATACCAGAAATAATAAAATAATAGATTATTAATGCCAGTGGTTATTAAAAAGTGAGTGTTTGTGCCATGAAAATTTGATGAATGCAGTAAAATGATATAGCAGCAGGTGATGATAGGATGAAACAACATTCAATACCATACAGATAAATAAATAAATAAATAATCAAGGTATCAAGAGTAAAAACATATGTACAAGACTTATTTTTATAATCATTAGTAATCATTTCTGTGATATTAGATAATTATTTATTGTTTAATATAGTGCACACTACCTTGTGGGTAAGTGCGCAGGGCACCAGAGAGTAACGCACCAAAGAGCTCCTTCTGGATTGTGCAATAAAAAAAGAAACAGGAGTTATCAAGAGGTATCAAGGTATTAAGAGTAAAAACATATGTACAAGACTTTTTTATTATTATCATTATTAATCATTTCTATGAAATTAATTACTTATTAATTACCTGATGTTTTTTAATTTCCTGAGGTGAGTGGGTTGTTAAACAGGATTACCTTTAGGGCTTCAGAACAGTCAGAAAATGCCCTGAACAGTATATGAACACATAAAAAGTACTTTTGCCTTTACTGAGTGCCTAGAAAAGTGGAGGTTTTACTCTTATCAAGAGTGAAAACATACATGCAAGACTTATAATTATTAATCATTTCTATGATATTAGAAAATTATTTATTTATTTATTTATTATAGTGCGCACTATCTAGTGAGTAAGTGTGCAGGGCTCCAGGGAGCAGATTGGCATGCGCCCGGGCTCCTTCTGGTAAATGACGCCGCGCGGCGCGGGGGCTCGTGGGAAGTGGCAGCGCGTTTTCCACGCTCGGGTTTTTGTCGCAGCGGTTTGTGGAAATGGACGCGGGGTTTTTCCGCGTAAGTTCACGGCTCAGGCCGGTTTTACAGCTCTGTGACTGGACAGTGAGGGACACGAACTCGCCCTGAGCGCTTTCAGACGATTATGAGCCGCTTGACCGTGTTAAATGTTGCTGAATTTCGTTAAACGGTTCTCGTTAGCCTGTTAGCTCTGGCTCAGCTAGCTCGGAGTGAAATGGCGGACCATAAATGAAACCTGTCTGTGTGAATTTTCAATATTTTGCATCGTTATGTCGAAGCTAAATAGTCTGCAACGGTAACGTTAGTGATATTGTTTACAAAATAAATGAAGGAGACGGTCGGCGAGTTGCTGTTTAACTATAAGAGGCCTGTTACATGTTAGCATCGAACCATTAGCATTTGGTATGAGTTTGTTTGTTTGTATCCGTCTTCTACGTCTCTAAACCAAATATTGGACTTATTTATATATCAGTGCATTATTCCGAAGCCATATATAGTCTGTTTATTGTTTTGTCAGCCAGTGAAGCGTTAGTGAAGGCTAACAGGCTAATTGTATAGCATTATTTACCTCAGTGTGTGTTGCTGTATTGGCCTATTTTCAATTTCTGTGTCGTATGGACGTGGTTTAATGTTGTAAAGTAACGTTTCTGTGTCAGACTGTCAGTATTACATCATATATAATTTAAAATGTTCCCATGTGCCACTTTAAATGGTGCAGTAACACGCTGCCTCTGTAAATACACTATATGGACAAAAGTATTGGGACACCTGTTTTTCAGGGTTTGGGCTAGGCCCCTTACTTCCAATGAAGGGTAATTTTAATGCTTCAGCAGACCAAGACATTTTGGACAACGCCATGCTTCCAACTTTGTGGACACAGTTTGGGGAAGAACTTTTTCTATTCCAGCATGACTGTCCCCCAGTGCACAAACCTGGTTACTGGTCCTGAGCTCAACCCCATCCAAAACTTTTGGGATGAACTGAAACGGAGATTGCGAGGCAGGCCTTCTCGTCCAATATCAGGGCCTGAACTCATAAATGCTGTCCAGAATGAATGGGCACAAATTCCCACAGAAACTCCAAAATCTTGTGGAAAGTTGTTATAGCTGTAAAGGGGGGTCCAACTCCATATTAAAGTCTATGTATTTGAAAGAAGTGTCATGAAAGTTCCTGTTGGTGTAATGGTCAGGCTCCCCAATACTTCTGTCTATATAGTGTATTTAAGGCGGAGAGGAAATTCCATGTTCCGGTTATTAAGTTGAGCTTCTCATTGCAGGGAACGAGCGCGGAGCAAGATAATCGCTTCAGCAACAAGCATAAGAAGCTGCTGAAGCAGCTGAAGTTTGCAGAATGTCTGGAGAAAAAGGTAAACTATTTTAATTTTTTTTATTATATTTTGCGGCTTGTTTAAACCTCTCAGTTGAGCCTGCTATTGATACTGCATGTGTTCTTGTTGCAGCAGCTGAAATGCTTCATACTTAAAGTGCTCATGCAGCTAAAATGGATTGTACCACCTTTTCTTGTTCTAGGAAGTTGGTCAGTCAGATGGACACCTTTTAAGAACTTAAATATTCAAATTTCTGGCTGTTTTTGTAGTGTCTCTGGATTGTAGCTTGATTATAAATTCAGTGAGATAAAATAATAGCCTATCTGAATTCGGTTCTGTATTTTTAAACTGGCTGTTTGGTTTCATAGGTGGATATGACGAAGGTAAACCTGGAGGTCATCAAGCCTTGGATCACCCAGCGAGTGACTGAGATCCTTGGCTTCGAGGACGATGTTGTCATCGAGTTTGTTTTCAACCAGCTGGAGGAGAAGGTAGTTTTCATTGATTCTGTTTTCCTGCTCCTTTCTTTGATGACATGCAGACAGGCTTGCAGTAGTTGTTCTTTTGTACTCCGTCTGGCTGGCAGAAGGGATTGGAGAAGAGTGACATGTGCTTAGAAACATACTTGGAACGAATACTGTAGCCACACAAAGTGAAGGGCACAGTTTTGTGTCTTCTGTCGGGTAGAAATGGGTAAAGAATCTTATGGACTTGCTGAAGATGCTGTAATATTTGACAACGTGTCTTCTAAATAGCACTTTTTTTCTAATGATGATGTGATTTATGATTTAAAAGGCCTGAACCAATATGGATGTTATACCTTGCAACAGAAGTATAGCACCAACACCTAATTAGATCTCACCTGAGCCCAAAGTCTCACAGAACCCAACTCTCCCTTGATGATGAACTTTGTGTTTTGAGGTGAGTTATGAACAGGGACTATGACATTAGAATCGTGTCAACTTAATCAGTTGTGTTGCTCTTTATTCCAGAGTTGAAATTTGCAGCAGCATTTCAGAATATAAATAACCATATGCAACTTTTTGGAACATACTGTACAGCAACAGAAAACCTATACTTTATTAAGTAAATAAAAACCTTGGCCTTTTAGAGCTGCACAATATGGACAAAATGTTGGTATTGCGATTGTGTTACTACTTTTTGTGATGCATTTAAAAATATTAAAGGCCCCATATCATGTTACTGGCAATAAAAGGGGTTGAAGTATGTAAATATTGCTGGTTTCAAAATGTATGTTAATCCCCCATCTCCATACAGTCCATATATGGCAAATAAGCTGCAAAACTGACCATTTTTAAGTCATAATTTGTGATGCCACACAACCAACCCATTTACATTTATTTCTTTATTCAGCATGCAGCAACTTAGCCCCGCTCATTCATGCTGAAGTTCTAAAGAGTGTTTCAGCCCCATGTTGCCTTTTGAATTAGCTGCGGTACAGGGCAGTCAATCACAGAAGAATTTACATATATTTGTCTTAAAGGCACAGTAACGCACAATCTGTAATAATGAATTATGGTAAATTATCTTTTTATATGTAGCAAAATTATTTTTTGTTACGCATACCCACAAGAAAAATTGAAACTGAAGGAAAGTACAGAAAATGGGCTCTTTAAGAACACTGACTGTGATTCATTGTCTTTAATGGTTAAAGATCGACTAATTTGATCAGACCAAAATAATTTTACTTTTGTTGGGTTACATGAAGACCTCGATTCATCAGATCACCCAGTAACTCACCTGGAGCTGTGATTGGTCACCCTGTCAAACACTGATTGGTCAGAGGCTCATTTGCATATTGCAGGGTTCTGCCCTTTCAGTATTACAGAGACCGAAATGACGATAACGATTAACAGGCGATATTGTGCAGCTCTGTTGACCTTCAGAAGTTTGGAATCAGTGTGTTCTTTGCTTTCTTTTTTGTGCAGAGGCATCTATAAACAGTTTGTCTAATGTAATGCCGTCTTTGCAGATTTAAAATAGTCTGTAAATTGTAGAATCCAGAATGATATCTGAAGATAGGAAGCTGTATAATGTCAAGAATTACGTTATAACAAAATGTCCAGTATGACTCATTTCAAAAAAGGCAGATAATTTGGCCATGAATTGAGAAATATAGTTTATTATTTAGGTAGTATTGAGCTATCCAAAATGCTATTGAAAATATATTTTGGTATGTTGTTTGTAGAATTTAAATATTTTTTGTATAAAATCAAATATGATTAACGTGATCAGTGATTCCAAACTTTTGAAGTTGTACCTTATGTCTTTTATGTCTTATTTAACAACATGACACAACTGCATTTTTATTAGGAAAGTTAGCCAGTTGAAGAACAGCAGTCTATTAATTTGGAAAACAGCACTGAATCCTTTGTGGAAATGCTTGATTTTTTATTTTTTTTTTGCTACCTCGAAATCATAGTAGTTTAAAGTGTGGTATAAGAGATTCCCTGTTATGCCAGTCTTTTTCCTTTTACAAATTACTGTCTAAAGTTGGTTTGTAAGTCTTCGGTTGCCAAATGGTGAGGACTCCAGAAAGGTATTGTCTCATCTGTTATCAGCCTCCCTCAGTCTGACAGGAAACATAGAAATGTATACATGCAGTCTCTTCCAGTAGAAAATTGAGTCATTCTGTAATTTAGTATCTTAAAGGCCAGCAGTTTAATTTCATTTGATTTTGATATGTACTGTGGAGTTCATAGGCCAGTTTACTTCCTTTCTGCTCTTGACTTAGATTAATGAAAAATAAAACAATCATTTTTACTTGTCTTGTGTACTCATTATTGCTTGTTCGTTTCTTGCAATTTAGATAAATGATATAACATTATACTCAAGGTGGTTGAGTCACAAGCAGTAGGGAGGCGGAAGCAAGCCAAAGGAGCGTCCCTGTCTGTGCAGGAGTGGCGGGTGCTCCAATCCCCCTCCCCGAGCCCGCAGAGCCTGCAGGAGGCGCACACTGAAGACACCGGGACTGTACTTGCTTTGTTGGGTTTTGACACACTCTGTATTGTGGATTTATTGTCGCTGTGTCACAACAGTAGGGGAAGTAGGGGAGAGAAGCTTTTGCTATATCCTAGAGGTGGGAATGGGTCTTGCAATGAAAGAGTTCTTGGCTCATTACTTTATTTTGCCATTCATGTTTTGTTTTTAAGGAGGGTGGATCTTAAGACTAGAAATTAAGTAATGCATGCCTTCGAGGAAGCCACTTAGTCCTAGGTTTGTTTCTAAAGCTTGAATCCAAGACACTCGGACAGTCAGTCAAAACCGAGTCTGAATGTAGCAAAAGGCCGAAAGCGCCTATTTTCTAATACAAAGTGTTTTTGTTTTTTCCTTAAGTATTTGTTTTCTGATGGTATTTAGAAAAGAAAAAAATTAGGATTGGCCATCAGAGTCCACCCTTCTGTTCTTTTTCCATTATATCATTGTTATTAAGCTTTCTGTTTTTTCTTCTTTCCATCCTTGGTGTCTGTGTTGCAGAATCCAGATGGTAAGATGATGCAGATCAACTTGACCGGCTTTCTGAACGGAAAGAACGCTCGAGAGTTCATGAAGGACCTCTGGCCTCTGCTGCTTAGCGCCCAGGAAAACATTGCTGGCATCCCGTCCGCCTTCCTTGAGCAGAAGAAGGAGGAGATCAGGCAGAGACAGGTGAGAGGAAGGGATACCCTCAGTGGGTTAGATTTAAGAGCTGTGCCCAGACCAAAGCAGGATTTCTCAGTAACCTGGGTAACTTAGGCCAAAAAGATTTAGGGGTGGGTCATGGTTTTTGGATAAAAATATATGTATAAACAAAAAAAAAATAAAAAAATCTGTTTGTGACCATCTTGTCTTAAACTCAATTGCTCACCCCCTTCGCTAGCTGTGGATTGTTCATGGGCACTAGACAGGCTTGACATTAGGCTTAGGTTAAAGATACTGCTTTGTGAAATACTTCCTTGCTTTGTGGTTGGTGTTGAAGGTTTTCTGTTGTTGTGACAGATTGAACAGGAAAAGCTGGCCTCTTTGAAGAAGATTGATGAAGATAAGAAAGAGAAAGAGAACAAAGATAGGGCTCAGTCCAAGAGCCCTAAACGGTAGGTTTGAGTTAACATGCTTGGTTGATTCCTCTTGAACCAAGTAGTTCATCTTGTGAAATCATTCTCTCTGTTTCTGTTGCATATAGACACTGAGGCTTGCTGTGTTTTTGGTCTTTCATAGCTGATGTGTTGGTCAAGTTGTTAAAATCCTTGTTTTAATCCTTTGACATTTTGATTCCAGGCGGAAGTCTCGGTCCCCAGCGAAGCGAGAAAGGAAGCGCAGCCACTCACGTTCCCCTCGTCGCAAACCCAGTCCTGTCGCCTCACCTCCTCCAAGCCCACCCGTTCACAAAGATGAACCTCAGCCGGAGCCTGACCAATCAGAGAGCTCCAAACCAGAACCACTGATTCAGGAGGCTTCCTCTACCAGGTAGCTATCTAAACAAAACCAGGCGGTCAGTATCTTTGTGATTTTCGATAATATTTTCATGTTTATTTAACATCAAGCCCCTCTTTAGAGCCCATGTGACACAAAAAAAAATTGTACCTTTAGTCTGCTGGTGTCTTGGCAAGTAGAAATTTCATTTGCACTCTTCTTGTCTAGTGACCTTGTGGGTGAAGTGAAACCAGACTCCGTGTCCGAGACCACTAAGGATGCATCTCCAGAGAAAACCACAAAGACGGAGGAAAAGCCAAAAGCGCGAGACAGGGACCGGGAGAAGGATAGCCGACGAGATCGCCCACGCCACCGATCCAGATCTCGCTCACCCCGCTCCCGCCGACGCCACAGGTCCCGCTCCAGGTAACGTGATACAGATGCTTAGGCACCATGGAGGGTTTTATAACTGGGAGTTTAACAAATGCAATGAACGATGAACATCTTATCGTTAATTTCACAACAATATAGGGTAGAATTATGAGGTGTGATAGTCTTGCTCAGATAATTTTCTTCTCCTTCCAGGTCATACTCCCCCCGACGCAAACCGAGCCCTCGGAGGCGCATGTCTCCGAGGCGCAGGAGCCCTCCCAGGCGACCTCCTCCCCCCAGACACAGACGTAGCCGCTCACCGGCCCGCAGGTATGTGCAGAATCAAAGTGTTCTAAAGTTAGCTTGCCGCTCTACTGTAAACAGCCAGCCTTCAAACGCTGACCTGGTAATCACCAAACCACACGATACTCTACTCCAGGCATATTCTAAGCGAAGTAGTTGACTAGCTTCATTTACATGTAATGTGGTAAACAAATTTAAGCATTATCAGGTCTGAGGTAAGATTACTGCATTATCAAAAAAAATCGGTGGACTTGAAATCAACTTGAAGTTTAGGTTTCACTTGACTACTACAAAACTTTTGTTTCACAAGCAGACTCCATGCTATTGGCGAGCTCTCTCAAAACTAAGAAATGTTTTAGCCTTACTTTTTCCAGTGAAGCAAAATTGATCCTAGGCTTGGCAACAGCTAATATGTTTATTGATTCTTTTCAGTCACACTAGTCAAACCAGAAAACTGAGAAGGTCATTTTTCCCGTTTATGCTATAAATTACTGGAATGCATCTGCTCACTTTGTTAGCTGTCAGGTTAGAATTGCTCTGGGACCATATGCATATGGTCCTGGTAATCTTGCCATCCTGGAGATTTTGGTTTACACTTTGCTTTTGAATGATTAGAGATTAAGTGTATTGGATTAGGGTTGGAATTTAACTTTGACGTATAACCTGTTAGGACAACAATCTTTTACCTCTGTGTGTTGGGCACCACTGTCGCAATAAATATATTGAAGAGAAGCTGATTCTAGGATCCAGGTTTTGTGGTGCTTAGATATGAACCTAAGAATCTCAGCTTTTTAAACACTGTTTCTTTTTCCTCCTCCAGGCGGCGCTCGCGTTCTCGATCGTCCTCGGGCAGCTCATCTTCTCGTTCGCCTCAAAAGAGGCCAGCAAAACGGTCAGTGACACCGCCCAGAAAACAACCACGCCATGTTGAGCCATCTTCCAGCCCGCCCAGGAGACGTCGCAGCCCCGCTGGCCCTGACACCAGCCCCTCAGGTAACACATAGCAGATTTTCAGAATAACTATGCCTACCTGGCTCACAAACTTGCATATAGTACAAACTGAAGATATCCGTCAATGCACAAGTAAAGACACAACTACTAGAAAGGCACATTTCTTCTTGGTCATTGGAGATTTTTAGCGTCCAATTTCCAGCGCTGCAGGCTAAAAGTGGCATCCCTTTCTTGCACAATCTAGTCTGTTTAAGGTTTCATTCACTGCTCACCCTGTTCTTCTATAAACATATAATAAACTTTACATAGTGTAGCTTGTGAAGTACCAGTAAGCTGATCCATTTCTCCTTTCACTATTATGAGTGTGAGTGATGAGGGGTTGGGTTTCTCCATCCATTAGCTGGACACTGGTGTTATTTTTGATGCCTTACACTGGTGGATTGTATAGCAGAACCAGACCGGTTGTCCTTAACATACTCCAGATAATGTTGGTTCAGTCACATGTGACTGATGTATTTTAACACGTATCTCGTAATCCATCACAGTCAGTATCTTGTGTACGTCATTATGCTGCTGGTTTTGAAGACGCAGGGTTCTGGAGTGTGGGGAATCGAAACTGCCTTAAGTTCAGTGTTTGTTCATTTTAGGCTCAAAACGCCGAGCTGGTGGAAGAAATGAATCGCCATCTCCTGTTCCCAAACTCAGACGATCAGACATATCAGAATCTGGTGAGTATGTGTATAATGTAGCACTGTTTGTGTGTAACTCTTGTGCTTGGATACATATGCATTTTGGTGCAGGATGCATTGTACGTATCCATGTGCTGGATGTTCCCCAGGTTTTTTGAAGACCTGCATGGTTAATATGAATGTAATACTAATTAATACTAACTTGCTCAGGATGCACACCCTCAAGATTCCCTTTAATATTCATTAAGGTCTTGTACTTGTACTGGTCCTGGAGTACTTCTACCCTTGAAGGGTTTTTCTTGCTCTTACACACCCAGATGGGCTCATAAAGGTTGTAGAAGAGGTGTTGTGAGCACGGTGGGAAATATGCAGTCCATGACCAGAATTGAGAACCACTGGATGGTATTGTAAAGCATTGATTAGTGCAGTATTTCTCCACCCTGTTACTAGAGGCTCCCATCTTTGCGCATTTTAGTGCTTTTTGTTGCTTTAACACAGTCACCACATGGGTCAGGTGTGTCAAAACACTCAAATGTGCAGTGCAGTGTGTGCCTCCAGGATCAATAGGTTAGTGGAACTAAATTATTTTCCTTGAAGGTATGGCTGCATATGATTACTCCACATGGTCTAGTGAGAGCTTCAGTGTAGACACATTTATTACTTTGTTAGGTTCTATATGGGCACTTAATGTTGATTAATGCAAGTACCCCTTTTGTGTGTATTATTCATTTTAATAAAACAATCATTTTGAAGGTGTGAATGTGGTTGCACATTGGTTGTTTTTATATGTGCATATGTGTAGACAGCGGAGTATGTACTACATTGCTGTTTATTGGGCACTGAACAGACCCCTCACTGCTTTGCATTTCAGAGGAGGATAAGGTGGGGAAGGGGGCTGCGGCTGATTCTGTCCAGCAGCGACGGCAGTATCGCAGGCAGAATCAGCAGTCATCTTCAGGTTGTTACTGCTTATTTTTTTTATGGTGTCCCTTCACTCCATCCTCACCTCCTCTCACACTGTCTGCACCTGTGTGCCTGTTTCTAATTGTGTCATTCTCACGATTGATATGGTGCCTTGGAATGCTCCTGTAAATGTTTTTCAAAATATTTCCTTTAAATAAATAATACATACCTATGTCTGTTTTCAGAGACTGGATCATCCTCGTCATCCTCAGAGGATGAAGGACCCAAGAGGCAGGGCAGAGGGCCTGCAGCCCGGAATGGCGAAATCAGGAGGAGGCGAAGCCACTCACCAGTTTCACCTAGGAGACGACACAGGGATCAGTCCCCGAGGTAGAGTGTTAATGTAACCATTCAGTTTACTTAAACTCAGCCAAAAGCAAAAACCTCGTAACTAGATAAACACAAAAGCCCTCCCTTTATCTCATGAACTTTTCATGACATGATTAAAGGCAGTTACAACATGGTTCTCATTTAGCAGCGTCTGTTGGTGCGTGGAGCTGGTAATACATTTACTGCAATTCTTAGAGAGACTTAAATTCTGTTGTCACTTCTTTTCATGCAGAAAGAGACGATCTCCGTCACCTCGGCGTCATCGCTCACCGTCCCCGGCCAGACGACGCAGATCCCCTTCCCCTCCTCCGAGACGCAGGTATAGTTATTTTGGGTTTCACGAATCCTTCACCCCTTCAATTCAACTGACTTGACTGTATAGAAAATATTTATTATGACAAAGAATAGTTTGCTGAAATATCAAATTTACTCAAAAACAAATTACAAATTTAAACAGCTTGTAATAGTTGTGGCATGTTTCTCAATATGTTTGGTGTGCAAAATGTATTTAATAGTATGTCATAGTGTGTTGAAAACTTGTAGTTTAATTATGTTAAAGTGCCTTACTTGTTGACTGAGAGGAGGAGCAGAAACAGAGGCTTTGAGAGCGGGCTGACTCTTTATGGACTTATTCCACTTTGCAACTCAATTTTGAAACTGAATATCTTTGTTCTTTCTTTTCCAGGTCTCCCTCACCACCTCCTCCTCGTCGTCGCTCCCCATCCCCACGGCGTTACTCACCCCCCATAAAGCGTCGCTACAGCCTCTCTCCCGTCCCAGCCCAGAAAAGACGACCCTCTGCCTCACCTCCCCCCAAACGGCGTCCCTCTCGCTCCCCCAAACGCAGCCGTGGTGGTGGCAGCCCAATGAAGAGACGCAGCCCTATCTCCTCAGTTTCCCCTCCTCCCCGCCACCGCCGGAGCCCCTTACTGCCCCCTGCTGCTCGGCAGGGCAGAGACTCTCGCTCTTCTCCGCCTCCAGGCCACACAGCCCGAGGCTCAGCCAGCCCACAGGCCAGATACCCGGCCTCTGGCTCTTCTCCACAGAGACGGCAGCAATCTCCAGCTCGCAACAGAGCCATTCGCAGAGTGTCTCGTACGCCTGAGCCCCGCAAAACGCAAAGGTACACATCTTACAATGAACCGGAGTCAGTATGATTTAATCTTATCCCCAGATAGCAGCATAATGTATTTAAATTTGTTTAGGTAAATGAATCACACTTAGTAGTTCAAAACAACTTTTTTTTTTTTTTTTTTTTTTTTTTTTTTTTTTAATGTATGTGATGGGGTTGATTTTTGTTGATGCCTGCTTACTTGATCCCTTGAGGGCACAGATGTTTTATAAAAAATTGCTATTAACCATTAAGCCTTTGTTGTCGTCTTTGCTGAATAGCAGCAGAATTCTCCTGAATCCTGTTTTTGTCCTTTTTCTCCAGAAGCTCTCAGAGCCCCCGGCCAGCGAGGAGACCAGTATCTCGTTCACGTTCTGCCTCTCCTCCTCCTCCACCCCTTTTCCAAGCTCCTGTTTCTGGAGCCCAGAAACGGCCGGCTCCTGCCTCTGCGTCCCCCTCTCCCTCTCCCACTCGCTCAGCAAGCGGCTCCCCACCTCCTCCAGCCAAGAAGGCCAGCAGCGCCTCTCCGAGCCCGTCTCCTAACAAGGTAATCTCACTCACTTTGTCACAATGCTTTCAGCTTTGTGTTAGGATGACCAAAAAATGATTATTTTTTTTCTTTCTTTTTTTCTTTCTCTTCTTAATGTGTGTTCAGAGCTCGGACGTAGACGGAGGAAAGAAAAAGAAGAAGAAGAAGGAGAAGAAACACAAGAAAGAGAAAAAACACAAGAAGCACAAGAAGCATAAGAAGGAGAAGGGCAGTGCAGGGCCGGCTGGCGAAGGGCAGGGAAACGCTCGTACTGAGGGAGATCCTGATTCTGATCAGAAAAAGGTGAAGTACGCATTTCTAATCTGCAGTAATTAAATGCGTTTTCAGTAATGACTCAGCATCACAAATTAATAGCTTGTACATTTCTTCATTTACATTTATGGCATCTGGTAAATTTTTATCCAGAGCAAGGTGTCCTTTCCCTGGCAGACAATCAAACCCCAGTCTCCTTAGTGGAGGGCAGTGATTAGAAACCTCATCTACTTAGTGGGAGACGGTGATTAGAACCCTGGTCTAATTGTACCTCCTACAGACTGTGCGAACTCAGCAATCTTAATAATACGATTACAAATCACACTGAGACGTGGACCTAATAAATTTGGATACGACGTTTGTAGATGTACAACGATGACTCCTATTCAGTTGTGAACTACGACACAGGTTAGTATAGGAGAACAAAACGATGACGCGCTCTGGCGATCAAGCTTTTAATGTATGGAGAAAACATCCAAGGAAGAAGCGACATACCAGTGTTCCTTCATTTCATCTCCATGCTCTTTGGATTTTGTCGTGTTGATAAATGTTATTTCATGCTGCATTTTGATTGGCTGGTCATTAGACGTATGTTGTAGCAGCATACACACTGAGATGTTCGTTCTAAATTTATGACATTGACAGAAAATAATCAGAGGCTGTCTTTGGTCGCTGTGACGATGACCATCTTTGAACCTCTCTCACAGTACGACAAAGGACCACCGTTTAGGAGCCACAACCAATTAAATCAACACTGTTGTTTTACAAATGTCATCTTTCATCTTTGAACAGCCCAAAATCCTACAATGTTTATCATGTAATAGTGGGAGACGGTGATTAGAACCCCCGGCTTCTTGGTGGGAGACAGTTCTGTTCAGGAGATGCACATTTTTGCAAATCATTACTGCTGCAACAAACCTCATACTCTTTTTTTTTTTTTTTTTCTCCTTTGTTCTTGTAAACAAACAAAAGCATACCTAAATCTACTGGATTTAATCCCAGTAATTTGGAACCATTTAGTGAGTCCATTTGTGATTAAATGTTCACACTGGTGTTTGTTTTTTTTTAAATTTCAAAGAAAAACATTTTCACAAATAAAGTAAGAAAGGGAGGTGAGGGGAGCATTATAAACCTTGACAGTGAGTGTTAGCATCCCACATCCTAACCTTGTGTTTGTATTGTCCGAATACTGGGCTTCCTTAAAGACCCAGTGACACATTTAACACTGTGGCGAAGCAGTCTTTGATTAATGCTACCTTTCTTGAAGGAATCAGAGAGTGAAGTAGAGGACAGTCTGGATGACCTGGAGAAGCACCTGAGAGAGAAAGCCCTGCGCTCCATGAGGAAAGCCCAGATGTCCCCGTCCCAGTCCTAAGAAGCTTTCTCCCGTCTCATTTTAAACCGTTTGATGTTGGTTCAGCTTTAGAATGTACAAATTGTTCATTTCTTCTAGGATTGAGGTTTTCTTTTTCTTCTTTTGATGTGTTTTTTTTTTTTCTTCTCAGATTTGTTGATTTGCGTTTTTATCTTTTTCTTTTGTTCTTGAAGCATGTACTTTTTTCCTTTTTGCCCACTTAATGACATACATTTACAGGAAAAAAGTGTATTGATGTCCCCTCACCCCTTTCTACTCATATTTCCTCTTCAACTGCCATTTTCACTTTAAGCAACTTAAAGGGGAAGCTGTTCTCAGCTCAGCAGATGCGAGTCAGTCTGTAGGTTCCCTTGTGACTAAGTAAATTGGGGGGGGGGTTTTTGTTTGTTTTTGGGGTTTTTTTTGTTTTGTTTTTTTTTGGTCAGGGAGTGTTTCAGATCGCATGAGCAGCAGCAAACATCCATGTGTTTGTCCTCCTGTGTGCATGAACTGTACAATAAAACTCACCCAACCTCCTTTTGTCAGTGAGAACATTGTGCGGCTTTCTGCGGCCGCGCTGCTCTGCAGCAAGTTTTTCTGGAAAAATGAACAACAAAACTTCTGCTGGCATCCATTGTTTCTTTCACTCTGCCCCACAGTTTTTTTGTAACCAAGTTGTTGAAATAGAAATTTCTGGCTTTGAAAAAGTCATTAAAAGAAAAGACATGCTTTCAACATGTGTTGGTCATTCAGGAACTGGTTTTCAGCAAAAAGTGCCGTCTTTTTATCACTGACTATCTGGCACACTTACTAATGCCATGTCCTACATCTAAAGGCCGTTTTACTGTCAAATATGATAATTATGATCTGATACTGTGAGTTTTCTGCCTGTTCCTTTATTACAGTGCACATGAAGGATCATTTGTAGGTGTGGAGAATTAGGGCTGAATTCTTGGAGAAATATTTGGCCTATCTATAGTTAAATTTTTTTTAATCATTTATGAAAACAGTCCAAATTTGAGTTTATTCTTATTGATGTAATTACTTGGGAATGCAGTATGTAATGTTGAACTTTTTCCCCCCAAAAGCAAGCCTGCAACTGCATTCAGCAACTTTGGAAACAGCTGAAGTAGCACAAGATAATTGAATTTGATTGGCAGAAATTTCTTGTCATTGGCAGGCGATTCAAAAACGTTACTGTTCAGCAAATAGAGAAGAGCGATCTTTCAGAAGTCATCTAAAAATGCATTCGTGTTTCATTACTGACGTATGGGGGGGGGTGTATATATAGACCCAACTGTGTTTCTTATCAGACACGTGTGAAATGTTTTGGTGGTGCTTTAGGATCCTAAAATAGTAAACAATCACCCTTCTGGCTGGGAGAGGAGATGATGAGCTCTTTGTGTGTCTGTGTTTCCTTGGTGTCACCAAGGCAACGGTCCACATGCTCCTGGCAGCATCAGCAGGTAGCCTTGCTGCTGGCTGGGGAAAGTCACATGGCTAGAATGAGGAGGAGAAGCTTAAAACCAGCCTCAGATAAAGAGGAAAGTGGTATTAAAAACTACTGGGTTTTTGGAGGAACTGTAAAAGAACTTGATATGTTCAACACAGTCAACATAGTTTCCCTGTTTGGGATTGTATTGGCTTAGAACGAAGAGAGGTGTTCGCAACAGCAAAACGAGTCAAAAAAGTATTGGGAACTGAACGCCTCCGTTGAAGTCATTTATCTTTTGACAGAAAAGTTGTGTTTAAATATATCACTGAAGCCTTTCCACAAGATTTTGGAGTTTCTGTGGGAATTTGTGCCCATTCATTCTGTAGAGCATTTATGAGTTCAGGCACTG
>JBBPCZ010000001.1:38299090-38316185 GCA_037974445.1 Brycinus macrolepidotus | reverse complement strand
ACTGATCGAGTCAAACCAGGTTTCTGATGGAAACTACAGTAATACTGGACTTCCACAAGGAACACACTGATATACTGGACATAACATCACTATTTACTGTAGAATGTTATTTGTATTTATTCTTTTAGTTTTATTTAGTATATTTAGTAATATTAATATGAAAAACTCACTGTTCATCTAAACAGTTTTAAATATTTTCACAGGTGCCTAAGTCTGTTGCAAAGTACTGCATATCTATAATATGTTGTGTAAATGTCTTAAAGTATTGTACCGTACTAAATTGCCCACTGTTGTGATTTTGCCAGTGAAAGTAGGGCATGAAGAAGATGGTGGAGCAAGAGTTTAGCAGATACTCTCACCAGCCACTTTATTCTATATTATACATTTTCTCCTTGTGGTGAACAGTTAGAGACTGTAACTCTTCTGCTGAAGCAGTTAGCCCTTCATCCATGAGCCACTATAATTGCACACCTATATAATGGACCTAGAAAGTGGGCGGAGCTCAGTGTCCAGTGAGTGGAAGTACATTGAAGGGATTTGTAATAAAGTGGACAGTGAGCAAAGCGTTGATCTATAACAGCAAATAAGTGCTTTTCTTCATCGCCCAGACACATTTTATCAGAATCCAGATCAGAATCAGAAAACTTAACTGATACCGGAGGAAACTGCTTATGCGACGACTGCACAGACACACAGAGAAAAAACAGTATAAAATATAGTACAAAAGTCAAAATAATACTCTGCAAATTAAGCTATATAGATTATAAGTGGTTAGCTTTAAATAGCTTTTGTCAACAAGTATATACGGCTTATGCTATTATTTCACTTCTGGACACGTCAGGGTGTGTATTTGGAGTTTTCCCCAGTGCTGTGAGGTTGTCCCGTAATGTTTTTAAAGAATGCGCAACAGATATAAGCACAGAAATAACTCATACATTTTAATAACTGCATATATTTTTGAGCCATTACGGGAAATAAGGACAACATTTTTATGGATTTAAAATTATACGCATTTTAAAAGAATGTTTTGACCTTAGAGTGGGTTTTTAAATATAAAATTATTTTTTGTAAGAAAAGGGCCGTACTGTGATTCATCCAGAAGGATCTGCCAGTATGAGTCCCCCTTCATTCCATGTTCCATAATGCACCTCTTCAGCACAGCAGTCTGCATATCTCTCCTGAGGCTGCCTAAAGTGACTCTTTGGAGCCGTGCTTTGCTGAACCGGTTCCGGTGCCTGGAATCCTATCTGGCTTCTGGCTGCTGGTTCCAGAGTACCACCCGTGCTCAAGATTCAGCTCCTAATCAGGCAGTCAGAAACAAAACCAAGACCCTCTAGAACCAAAACTCTAGTTCCTGGGTTCTAGAGAGCTGGGGCTGGGCAGGGCGGCTGGTGGCCTGGTGGTTAGGGAGTTCGAATCCCAGGACTGCTAGTGGCATCTCTGAGGTACCCTTGAGCAACGTACCGTCCCCACACACTGCTCCCCCACACACTGCTCCCCCACACACTGCTCCCTGGGTGCTGTTTCGCTGGCTGCCCACTGCTTCACTCGGGTGAATGGGTTAAATGCAGAGAACAATTTCACATTATGTTCTGTGCTGTGGTGTGTTCACGTGTAACAAAAATGGCCACTTTACTTTTTTTACACTGTCCCACACCCAGTCCATGCCTCTGTTCTGCACCACCACTGCTCTATCTATTGTCTACCCCAGCCTCAGAGCACAACAACTCTCCAGTTCTCCAGGACCCTCTGGCCTCGTATCCTGGAATGGGCCAGCCTGGGCAACAGAAAACTTTTTTTATTAAACTTTTTTTTGCTCCAGGAAGGAATCCAAAATATGTAATGGTATAATTTGTTTGAGGTGTAACCCTCCCAACAGGAAAAAGCCCTCAACAGTTTTATTTGCCTTCAGTGTTTGTTCTTTGGACATAATATTCCAGACGTTGGTTTGCTATATGGTGCAAAGCTGTGTTACGCCACCAAGAATATGCCTGAACCTTTACACAGACAGAGGTGACGGAACGACAGTCAGATATGTAGTCTTTCACAGCACTGTTTCAATCCAACCTGCCATGAATTCCAGTTCCAGAAAAGAAAGGCACTTCCTTCTTGTGGAAATCCCTGCTGTCATCTTGAAGGCCCTTCCAGCTCTTAGAAGGCTTGAGGGAAGTTTCTAGAAGCAGCCTTATTGACTAATATAATTTATCTTTACTGGTGGGACACATTGACATCAAGGGAAGCTTGGCTAACATAAACCAGTGTCACATGACCTCCCCCTGATAGCAACATGGTGTGCTAGTTCAATAAAGTTGAGTTGGCTAACTGGCATACTAACCATATCTTCTTTCCCTTGGTTCTCTGCTGCCTCATTGTAATAAATTAAGGGAACTTCTGAACCTAAGGTCAAGGCTGAGGTTATGAGAGCCATTAAAGGTTTCTCCTGGGTTGTGGCCTGGGAAACTTCAATTAGCGAGCTACTGCCATACAAGACATTGTATGATTTTGGGCTGTCAGAGATGAAAGATGATAATTGTGAAACAATCATGTTGATTTCTTTGATCGTGGCTCCTAAACGGTGGTCCTCCGTCGTACTTTGAGGGAGGATCAAAGACAACCGTCATCACGGCGACCAAAGACAGCCTGAGATTATTTTCTGACAATGACAGAAATTTAGGACGAACGTCTCACAGTGTGTGTGCTGCTTCAACCTACATCTACTGTCCAGCCAGTCAAAATACAGCATGAAATGACGAATTTATCAGCAAAATCCAAACAGCATTGAGGAGAAACGGTACGCTGCCTCTTCATTGGATTTTTCTCAACACACATTAAAAGCACAATCGGGATGCGCAAGTCATCTTGTTCTGTTAGCGCAGCACCAGAGCAGACTGGTGTAACTTGCATCGTAGCTTATGATTCAATAGGTTACGTCATCGTACATCTACACACCATCACACATGCCATCGTACATCTACATACACATCGAGTTTATTAGATCCATGTTGCAGTGTGATTTGTAATGACCTGTAGAGAGCACTAGTAAAATAAAGTTCAGTTAAGTAGTCTAACTGGCATGCTAACAAAGCTGTAGCTACCTTCCCATGGCTGTCTGCAGCCTCACTGTAATAAATAAAGGGAACTTGTGAACCTAAGGTCATGGCTGAGGTTATGGGAGCCACTAGAGGTTTCTTCGGGGTTGTTTCCTAGGGAACTTCAATCAGGGAACAAAGGAAACCATGCCTAAAGAGCCTATGGTTGCTCGTGTTTGAGCGGGCTAGTCCGTGGCCCACATTCCGTGAGCAAGTCAGCAGTTGTCTTACAAACGTTTGATGCAGATACAAAGTGCAGAGTGGTGATGGTGGTGTGTTTTCTCCAGTCTTGTAGAAGCCTCTGGAGGTGTAACTCCATATGGAAGACTGCTGTAGTTCAAAGGCTTGCCAAGGCCTGCGTGACCTCGGGCAGAGTTCACTGTTAAAGACTCATTCTTCAAGTTCTGCTTCAGGACCTACGTTGAGTGAGAACTTCAAGAATTTAGGAGACATTTTATATGAGCTTTTAATGCCCTCTGCTGGTCAGAAGGTATAAATAACATCTCCTTTCCAGAACGGATGACAACACAGTGAACAAAACAGTGTTAAACGTTTAATAAGGTGATGAAGAGTTTTGATTGTGTTCAAGAACAAATTTAAACCGAGAAAATATGTTGCTTTCACTGAAATTATTTTAAAATACTTGTGACTCAACTGGATGGAGCGTGACTGGTATGGTCCAAAAGTAGATATGAGAACATAATGCTTTTAGAAACAGGTCAGTGGGTCATTCAGTGGTTGATAGTCATGAATTCCATAAATCATTAAAGATTTGTTCCCATTTCTTGCTGAAACTGCTGTAAAAGGCCCAAAACCAGTATCAGATGAGCCACAAAGAGCAGAGATCCAGCAGCACTGAGTCCTTGTGTTCTGTTCTCCCTCACCCACAGGAGCTTTGACCAGCTGAGCATCCGCACAGAAGATAATATGATGATGGCCGATACCTGGTCCACTCTGCCTTCAGAGGCAACCTCAGTGATGAGCCTGGATTTGTCCTCCTCCAGCCCGACCTCCCCCACCCGACGCCATAGGAAGGTACGTGTTACGAAGTCCAACAACTTTCAACTTGGCAGAACCTAAAAGACTATACAATATAATATAAAACCTGTACACTATACAAAAATTATGTAAACATATAAGTTTGTAAATATATATATGTGTGTTCGTGTGTGTGTGTATACAGTGGATTGCGATTACAGTATCTGTATGGCCCATATGATTACTTTTCTCTGAAGTGAAATAGCTGAAGTATTCATCCTAAGGCATGATTGGTTAGAGGCTCATTTGCATATTGGAGCCTTTTGCCCTATCAGGATTCCACAAATTGATACTGCAAAACAACGTTCTGCAGCCCTTGTAGAATTATATTTAAACTGCAGTACTACTCACCTAGCAACATCATAGCAACCACCTAGTAACAACCATAGCAACCCTGCAATCACACTTCGCATTTTCTCACAGAAATTTAGTCTAGTTTTTAATTAAGTTGTGGTTGGAAATAAAACTCTTCAATTCTAGAAATGGCCAAGGGAAAATGATCCAATCACGTCATGTGTGTGGATGTATGATGGTGTGTGTAAAGGTGTGTAGATGGACGATTGCGTGCAGATGTGCAATGGTGTGTGTGAAGGTGTGTAGATGTACGATGGTGTGTGTGTGTGAAGGTGTGTAGATGTATGATGGTGTGTGTATGAAGGGGTGTAGATATATGATGGTGTGTGTGAGGGTGTGCAGATGCACAATGGTGTGTGTGTAAGTGGGCAGATGTACGATGGTGTGTAGATGTACAATGGTGTGTGTATGAAGGTGTGTAGATGTATGATGGTGTGTGTATGAAGGTGTGTAGATGTGTGATGGTGTGTATGAAGGTGTGTAGATGTACAATGGTTTGTGTATGAAGGTGTGTAGATGTATGATGGTGTGTATGAAGGGGTGTAAATGTATGATGGTGTGTATGAAGGGGTGTAGACGTACGATGGTGTGTGTGTGAAGGTATGTAGATGTACAATGGTGTGTGTGAAGGTGTGCTTATGCACAATGGTGTGTGTGAAGGTGTGTAGACGTACGATGGTGTGTGTGTGAAGGTATGTAGATGTACGATGGTGTGTGTGTGGTATGTAGATGTACAATGGTGTGTGTGACGGTGCGCAGATGCACAATGTTGGGTGTGAAGGTGCGCAGATGCACGATGGTGTGTGTGACGGTGCGCAGATGCACAATGGTGTGTGCGTGAAGGTGCGCAAATGCACGGTGGTGTATGTGAAGGTGCGCAAATGCACGATGGTGTGTGTGAGGGTGCGCAGATGCACGGTGGTGTGTGTGAAGGTGCGCAGATGCACGATGGTGTGTGTGAAGGTGCGCAAATGCACGGTGGTGTGCGTGAAGGTGCGCAAATGCACGGTGGTGTGCGTGAAGGTGCGCAAATGCACGGTGGAGTGCGTGAAGGTGCGCAAATGCACGGTGGTGTGCGTGAAGGTGCGCAGATGCACAATGGTGTGCGTGAAGGTGCGCAGATGCACAATGGTGTGTGAAGGTGCGCAAATGCACAATGGTGTGTGAAGGTGCGTAAATGCACAATGGTGTGTGTGAAGGTGCGTAAATGTACGATGGTGCGTGTGAAGGTGTGTAGATGTGTGATGGTGTGTATGAAGGTGCGTAGATCTATGATGGTGTGTGTGAAGGTGTGTAGATGTATGATAGTATGTGTGAAGGTGTGTATGAAGGTGTGTGTGTGAAGGTGTGTAGATGTGTGATGGTGTGTGTGAAGGTGTGTAGATGTATGATGGTGTGTGTGAAGGTGTGTAGATGTATGATAGTATGTGTGAAGGTGTGTAGATGTATGATGGTGTGTAGATGTGTGATGGTGTGTGTGTGAAGGTGTGTAGATGTGTGATGGCGTGTGTGGAGGTGTGCAGATGTGTGATGGCGTGTGTGAAGGTGTGCAGATGTGTGATGGTGTGTGTGAGAAGGTGTGTAGATGTGTGATGGTGTGTGTGTGAGAAGGTGTGTAGATGTGTGATGGTGTGTGTGTGAAGGTGTGTAGATGTGTGATGGTGTGTGTGTGAAGGTGTGTAGATATGTGATGGTGTGTGTGTGAAGGTGTGTACCGGTGTTCCTTCATTTCTCCTCCATGCTGTTTGGATTTTGTTGATAAATTCGTCATTTGATTGGCTGGTCAGTAGTCGTAGGTCGTAGCAGCACACACACTGTGAGATGGTCATCCTAAATTTCTGACATTGTCAGAAAACAATCGCAGGCTGTCTTTGGTCAGTGTGACGAAGGCCGTCTTTGATCCTCTCTCACAGTACGATGTAGGACCACCGTTTAGGAGCCACAACCAAAGAAATCAACACGAGTGTTTCACGATTGTCATCTTTTGTCTGGGAACAGCCCAATATCCTACAATGTCTACCTGGCATAAGACAAGCGTGTGATGATTGAGGCGTGCAGTTTGCACATTCTTCCATTACCTGTTTGCTACATTAGCAACAATAGATCCAGTTGCCTCATAATAGCAGTTAATAGCCCAGACTCATTAATGACTAATATGTCTAGATTATGCCAAAAATGACTGAACCAAGGAGCTCATTTAGAAGTTTTATCCTTTTCTGTATGTACTGTTGGTTGTGAGAGGCCTTAAAATTCTGTTGCTGTGTTTGGGCGCCATGAAAAGTGAAAGCTGCCACCCCCTTTAGGCCCTCTGGGTATTTTACAGCTTTTGGTTTTATAAGGACCCGTATAAGCATTGTGGACTGACTCATCTTTTCCAGTGTGAACAAGCTGTACATTTGGGGAGTGTGCAACATGTCCACAAGAGGCCAACGCTGACCCTTTAATCCTTCCTCTACTGTTCTGGAGACGAGTCTCTAACAGTTGCGTGATACATCTTGCTAAACAGACCATACCTCAACAAACGCATGCATCCTTATCACCATGCTTTAGCCTGCTGGCTGTGTAAAGAAGCACAGTGACAAGCCCTGGGGTGCTACTGTGGAAAATGTTTGTTTGAAATAGCCCAAAGCCAGAGCAAGGCTCCATTCTGAGTCCTGGCTCAAATTACACTGTGAGCACAGTTTGCTCTTTTATGTAACAGGAAAACCTGTTATAGAATTTCTGTCTGTAGTCAGTATCTTTTCAGTCATATTAAAGGAATAGACCACAAATTTACAGCAGTCAATGTAATGTCAATTTTTTTTCCTTACTTTTGAGTTGGAGCTTCGCTATGTAGCTACTGAAGCTAAAATGTACTATTACACACAGCTATTCTCAAAAGCACTCTAAAAATACATTTTATAATTAACCAGAAGTTTATGTATTTCTGTTCCTATAGCTGAAAGTATATTCAGATGGAAGCAGTTTATTAACAGGCAAAGCTCAGATGCTTGTGTGCAATATGTTTCTATAGAGGCTACAACCATGGCTTCTATAGAAACATACTGTTCGCAATATGTTTCTATGGAAGCCACGATTGTAACATCTCTTTCAAATGCAACTTATATGAGACGCACAGGGTATAAAAATTAGAATCATCTTAGAATTATCTCCATCAGTTTTAGTCAGTTCCTTTCATTTCTATTTGGATAGTTTGCCATTTTTATAATGGTAAGCAGCAGTGATGGCGTCTCGCAGATTGTTGAGTGGAGAAGTGGAGTTCCAGGCTCATCTGAAAGCAAGGAATACAAACATACTGAACATATACTTGAGGATTCAAACTCTTCAGATATAGCACACTTTGTTTAAGCGTATTTCACTTTTCATGTGAAGGACATGAAAATAGTCTAGAATACAAATGCTGTCAGTTCACCTTAGATGCCTTGTTCCTCAGTAAAAAATGCCAGTTATGTAGCCTGCATCATCAAAGGGGTGTGCTGAGGTGACAGCCAAACGTCAGTATTATTGATTCATTATAATTATGAATCCTTCCTTATTTACCTCACATGTCTAAGTGAAACCAAGAAACCATAACTAACCAGTGCTGTATAGGTTGATACACACACTCACCTGAGTGTTTTGTGCCAGTTTGATGGTCAACAGCTATCTTATCAGAAGAAGGGTGAGTTAAAACAGCATGTCTTCCATTTCTGCAGGGTTTCATTTCCTTACTGTTTACCTTCTACCTATAAAAATTACACCTGAGGAGACGGATCTGCCTCCAGGTGGGCTGCCTGGTAAATGTCAGTCCTTTCCGGTGATTTATGAAAATGGGGAGTCATGTTTAAATGGAATGTCCGATAAAAAGGGTCCTGTCAGCTCCCTTTAAGGATCTGTCTTAACTTCGATCACGTTTTAGAAGCCGGGGTTTCTAACATGCTAGGACTGTCTGGTCATGCAGCCTTGACTGTTCATGGACAGCACCTATAGATCTGTGAACATGCTTTACATGGTTGCTGCTTTATCCCCACTCACACGCCAACAGATCATGCAACTGACAGGTTTAGCAGGAACTAGTAAGACAGCTTTAAACCAAAATGCCGTAGAATCCCCAGACGTTTCTTCAAACGCATGGATGGGTTGACAGTATTGGCGGTTAACAGTGTCATTGAGGGTAAGGGTGTTACTAGGTTTGATTTACTGAAGAGCAAACACCCTTACCAGTGATCTATGGTTATTTTTACAAAGTTAATGGAAAAAAGCAAAAATAATGGACACACTAGCTAATATACTATCAGATTGGTGATAACTGTAATTGCAGTGTCTTGTCTTTGGAATGGCTTTCCTACTATGACTTAGAGAAAGAAAATCAAGCCTCTTTTCCAGGAGTAACACACTTGCTATTATGGTAACAGGCTGGGAACCAAGAGTGTGGACTGAAGGCTCCCTTTGGAGTACTCATAAGGAAATTCCATCCAGATGTAGAGAAAGTGGAGAAAAGAGATGATGATGATTCAACAGATTACATTTCCTTCTACTGCTTTGACTTCTGC
This sequence comes from Brycinus macrolepidotus, assembly GCA_037974445.1. Classification (NCBI taxonomy): domain Eukaryota; kingdom Metazoa; phylum Chordata; class Actinopteri; order Characiformes; family Alestidae; genus Brycinus; species Brycinus macrolepidotus. The sequence continues at coordinate 38,307,172 of JBBPCZ010000001.1, read as the reverse complement.
ATTTGTACTTATTACCAAAATGATGTGGGTTCTTCAACATCCACGTTGGTTACAGGCAGTTTCCGATCGCAGCCTAAACTGAGCTAACAGTCGGTGTTGGTTGACAAGAAGTCATGGTGGTTTCTAAGGAAGTATGAGATCATTTGGTAGTGTTAGAGCACACAGATGGGTACCTAATCCTCTCTGTGACTTTCAATTCTCTGTTTGCAGCAAGATTTATAACGTTTGTAGGTTACCGTGGGTTTAGTTAGACCTCGACATAAAATTTGAAATGTTTTGAAAATTTCGACACACACACACACACACACACACTCTATATATATATATATATATATATATATGAGAGAGAGAGAGAGAGAGAGAGAGAGAGAGAGAGAGAGATTAGAAGTACTTAAAACAAATGTACCTGCCTGGTTTTGAAGTATAATGTAACAATATACACTAAAAGTGCAAATTATTGGATGCAAAAGCTTATGCACAAGTTTCATCAAAATAAACACCCCTTGTCTTCATCACAGCAATGCAGATTCATGACATGCTTTCCAGCAGTTTGTGGAAATAAATTCCCAGCACCTTCTCAAGCATACAAACTGTCTCATTTGCTGTACGCTCATTTCAAACTTGTGGGTCCAGCTTGTCCCTGCAGCTCGGTGAGAGAAAGATCTGGAGACTGGGGGGCCAAGCCATAATTCTCAAAAAAAATTTGGACTGGATATACTTTTGCCACAATTTTAAGAATTAGGATTAGGATCATTATCTTGTTGAAGAATTATATTTTGCCCAATGAAGGAGTTGTGCGACACTGAATGCTTGTTGATACTTTAATACTTTTCTTTTTTCATGACCTAACATAAAGTGAATGTCAGTCCACTAAGACTGACCTGATATTCTTCAAAACCAATAGTTTGAGCTTTGTGGCTAAAAAATGTTACTACAGAAAAACAGTAAGTTACATTTGTATTTATAAGTATTTATTTGTTTTCTTCTTCTTCAAATACTACTGGCCTGTAATAAGATGATCCTCAAAATATGATCCTTTCATCATTCAGTTCTGTTTAATTGCCACTAGGGGGGGCCAGAGACTTGAACCAACGACCCATTGGTCGGCCTTAAATCGAGTCATAAAAGTCTACAGACTTAACCTGCCTCGCCTCAGAGACCACAGTCATTGTGTTTGTAGTCAAGTCACTGGTGTCACTTACAATGAGTGGTGTTGAATGTCTTGTGTTGGTAAAAGATTGGTAACAGGATCTGGCAAATCATTTGGGATTTAGGGCCGTTTCACGCCGACCCAGTGATTATGGCCTGCCAGACCCAGGGCAGAATTAAGGACCGGTACCAGTAATAATGCCAACCATGCCTACCTGTTGGCTACGATCCATTCATTACTCAAGCACAAAGATGCCTTAGCATTATCTTCAGTTTAATAGCTGTATGTTTGATCAATTGTAATTTTGCAGTTTTGAAACACTGATCTGGAAACTTTGAAGGCCTTGCTCATGTTTGGAATATTAGTTTTGCAATAAGACTTCCATTCTAATTTCAAAAACATCCGACCCAAAGCGCTGGATAAATGGCAGCATGTAACAGGTATGTTTATGAGGAAAAAAATCAGAAATATTTTTGAGACAAATCCTTTACCGCGCATATGAACAATAAGCCTAAACATGTTTGATGTGTGTGTTTTGCAAAGTTTTGCACTGAAGCTATGAGAGTAATCTACAACAGTGTGTTGCACGTCTGTACTTTGGACTTTTTAAAACATTAACAGTATTTCATAGCTGAGCTATGCATATGCAGTGAAAGGTAACCCTGAATCGCTCCTGAGAAAATAGAAAATAAAGAGTAGAATCTTTTGACAAATATACACATATGTATATACACATATATAAATAACAGTATGCACAAACTATGGACTAAAAATAGCTAAATATTGACAGTGGAGAATAAATAGAATATGTGCAAACTGTCATTGTGCAAATCAGAATCACATTTAGAACATTTTTTAAGAGATGGATATAAATACTGTAGATAAATAAAATTACCGCTGAAATGTACTAGTTAACACAAATTGTGGTTTGAAGGAGCACTCAATACCAAGTCCGTTATTGCACATAGTAGTGATTCCACATGATAAGTAGTGATATTGCACATATGAATGGTGAATGGTCATGTGCTTTAAAGTAAACAAAAAAGGCATTATGGTTTGAATAACGCCGTGGAGTGAATGCGAGGCATGTCCTGATTAAGTAGCCTCACACTGAGTCTCTCAGTCCAGGGGATACATCAGCAGTAAATGATCCAGTTGCCCCACAGTAACAGTGTGGCTTTATTACGTCAAGTCAGGTCAAGTAGGTTTATTGTCATTTCAACCATATACACAGTACACAGTGAAATGAAACAATGTTCCTCCAGGAGGAACAGACCCACAAAGATAAAAGCAGAACACCATAGACTACACAAGAGCAGGCAGGAGTGCAAAGAGAGAGAGTGCAAGAAAAACATAAGAGCAACAAAACAACAGGACAAGTCAACATTTAGTGCAGTCAACAGTACTAGTTTGAATGAATACAGTATTATGACAGATACTGTATTCTAGCAGTGGAGACTTAAATGTGCAAAATCTAGAAATGCAGCAATGTCTGGATTCTGCCCAGTGCTGTAAATGTAAATTGGACCAAAAATGATGTTGGGGTTTTGACTGGAACCTTGTGTTTTAGGCCCATCCGCTTCTTATGCCTGTCAAAAAATTGCTGACTCTGTAGCTTGTGTCATCACTGAGGTGTGCTCTAACTTAACTGGCGTATCTTATGAGTCAGTAAACGGATTATTGATTCATTATAAATACAAGTCCTCCCTTGTTTACCTCCCATGTCTAAGCGAAAGTCCTTGGCTGGTCCTTATCTACCTTACACACACACCGGTAGTAGTGACCGATCGCAAACCATCAAACGGAAGAAGGAACTGAGTTTCTGCCCAGTGTGGGGGAGATGCATGCGGTCAGATCGGGGTTTTGAGCCAGTTGTGGTGAACTGCGTCATCCGCTATCTTATGACAAGGGATAATACGCCTGAACAAAGGTGAGTCAAGAAAGGTATCTTCCATACATCTCATTACACTTTTACCTGTACGAATCGCACCTGAAGAGATGGGAGCCGCTCGGTAGATGTCGGCTCTTCCTGGTGATTTATGAAGCAGGATTGAGGAGAAAGGGAGCTGTGTTTAAACAGGATGTCCCACACAAAAGAGTCCTGTCTATCCGGTCTCACTCCCTCTGGAGTGAAATAGGATTTCTATTGTGCTGATAATAGGATCTATGGAAATGATATGAAAAGTGAGTCATTCTGTTCAGGTTTTTGGAGAAAAGTATATTCGCATATATGCCTTTCCTTCATAACTGCAATTACCCTAAATACACCAGTAGTTATGTAACTACAGTAAAGTTAGTGAGGCATTTGGTTGAATAACACCCTCATAAGCACCATAAAATACACCCAGTAACTTCCCCATAGAACTGCAGTGGATTTTTTAAAGGGCCCATATCCTACATTTGTCTTGTGCTTTATTTTCTCCTTTCCATTTATAACATTTGTGTGGTTTTATGCATCAAAATAGTCCTTATTCATTTTAGCATCACAATTTCCCATTTACTATTAAACAGGTTGTGTTACTGTACCTTTAAGACTGATATATGTAAATGACCCCTGGTTTGACTGGATATTCTCTATTGTGCCTCATTTAAAAAAAGCAGGTAAGGCTGAAACACTCCCAATAGGGTCAATGTGACTGGGCAGGGCAAAACTGCTGTAGGCCAATTGGGCGGATATGGTTGGGAGTTGTGACATCACAAAAACAGTGGATTCAAAAGGGGCTGTTTTTGCAGCGTAGTTTCCATTTATAGACTTTAAAGCTTAATGTTTTTAAACTTTAAACAATGTTAACAATGTTAACTACATCAAACTCTTTATTGTGGAATTTGCCTTTCTGTGCCATGGGCCCTTTAATGCATTCAGCATTTTTCAGTATAGAAACTAAAGGCTGTCTGGCTCTTTTTAGGACTGTTATAAAATTAATTATTAAATGAAATGCTAAAGCTCAAAACTGAGGCGTTGATGCAAACAAGGGCCAAAAAATTTAAAATAAAGTTCAAAATAAAGTAAATTATCAGCTAAATATGAATGAGTAAATGTAACTGAGAGGTGGAAATAAGTTTATCTCACAAACCTACTTAAATAAATAGTATTATCATTTGTAAGCACTCCGGAAAGCAGATAAATTGTGGTTGCTGGTGTAAACCCTTAAAGCTAAATGAATGCAGGCTCACAGGCTGCTGACCACCTGTTCTGTGAACAAAATCAGGTTTATTTGAGCAGGATTTTACTCCAGAATGGGCTGAAAAAGTGCAGCTATGTGAGGTAGGCTGGGTGTGGCTGTTTCCATAGGCTAAATACCCTCTGAGAGCGGGTGATTCATTCGTGACAGCGTTTGACTTTGTCCCTCTGTTGTGCAACAGCTGAAGGTATTTTGTATGAAAACCTACCTGGACGACATAGTTGGGTTCCTGCCACCAGACAAACACGAGCTTTAGCATAGCATGCTCACTTTCGACTGAGGACAACAGTTGGGCAGCTTTTTAGCCTTTTTGGGAATAGCAGCAATATTTGCCTTAGAGAAAATGTAGTTTAGGCATCAACATTTGACTGTCGTCTCCCGGAAACTGCGACGTTTATGAGGTCTTTTTTTGTTGTTTTTGGTTTGTTTTGAATTTTCTGACTGGATTTGAGTCGCAAACCAACTGATTTCTCCACAACAGGATAGAAAATGGTGAGTTAAAATCTAATTAGGGACGTGTCTTGCATTCCTTCCTCTAATTCGGTGTGTAGGTTGTTCTCAAGCTCCGAACTGTTCCAACATGAAAGAGTTTATAGTGCAAGAGGGCGGGAAAGGACATTTCTTTCCACACATTCTCCTCCATCCCCACCCGTATTCCGGCACGGCCCGCCTCCTGCGCTGGCATTGGCTCCTTAATTCAAAGAATAAGCCGTCTGCCAATAGGGACACTCCTAGGCGTGCTTGTAGCCAATCACGGCGCAGAAGGAGAAATGACTTTGCAAGCCTGCATGGGACAGTAGTAGCCAATCACAGCACAGGAGGCGTGATATTACGAGCCTATTACAGCGAATCGTAGATTAGTAGATGAAACACTAATAACCAATCAGATCACTGGAGGCGGGACAGCTCTAGCCAATCACAGCGCTCCGTCTGAAAACGGGTGGGGGAAAAAGTGAATGTGATACCCACAGTAGAGACAGTGAATTATTGAAGCAGTCTGAGTGCCCTGTGAATGTAGGCATTCCTTCCTCCCCCCTTCATTTCTGCCACTTTGTTGGATCTTATTTTATTAACTTGGCTGACATTTGTGCACTTTTCAACGTGGCAATGTAAGGTAATGTCTTTTTTTCTGTTCCATAATGCTGTTCTGATTCAAATTATGTGTAACATGATCTCTCTAGGTTTCTGTTTTTGTTTATGCCTGCATCCTTGATGGCTCTTAAAGGTGGCTCTTAAGTGCGTGCTGATAATGTAGATCTTAAAGATTTAAAAATTTACTGACCGTGTTGAAGTTTCAAAGAAACTTTATGATGATTGCATCTCGTCAAGATAAGAATTAAGGACATGTTCTTGTAAAGCAAGTGTTTCTGTGCCACACAGTTCCATATACCTACAGTATAATGTAGTTTCTTCTACAGGCTCCTGAGCCCTTGTGTAACTCAACATTAACCGTTAACGGGTTTAGGTGGCAGGCTGCCACGTTTGTGACTGTGTGTGGAAAACTGCTTTATGCTGGGAAGTAGTCTGCTCAGCCTAGCTTGGGGCTCCTTATAAACTGGCAAAAAAATTTGCCACCCGTGGATATTTTTCCCACCCTTATTAACAAATCTTTTACTAAACTTAATTTTTCTGAATATTTTTAGGTTTTGTCTTCAGAGGCTGAAAGTTAGAATATGATGGTTTTGGTCTTCACAGAAAAAAAAATGATTGTGGAATTGCTGACATTTGGTGGTGCGCCTGCCACTGGCATTCACATACGTTGGAAAAATAGTTGTGATTCCGCAGGTTGGATGGTTTTCAAAAATTACACTGTGGTACATTTCTAATTGTGGTGGGGTTTTTTTTTGTTTTTGTTTTTGCACGACAGAGTTCAAGTGAAAAGGGAGGTGTGCTGAACCGGTTCTCAACGTTCTTCTCGAAGAAACGAAAGAATAAGACCACATCCAGCGAAGCAGATGATGATGCATCCTCAGTGACGAGTCTTGGGGAGCCCAAGACATCTGCGGGCCTGAGACAGTCCTCAGGTAGTTCTGAGGGAGAGCAGGTATTTGTCTCTGAGATCAGGCTTGGAGGAAGCCCCAGCGTGGCCTCCATCATCACGGATGGAGGAGACCTGCCATTCGCCGACAGCGAGAGCAGCAGCCGTGGGAGCGTGAGGGAGGTGTCTCGACCAGAAAGTGCAGACCAGAAGACAGAGCGTCTGGTAACAGAGGTCAGTAGGAAACTGAAGGTGTTCCTGGAGGAGACTAGCGTGACCAACGGAGACGAGTGCCAGATCACGCAGAAAACATACAAGAAATGTGTCGAGGTTCCTGTAAAAAGTTCCTCTGAACCCAAGTCTCCTGCCATCGCAGGGGGCACGGATATTAAACGGACGGTTCTGAAACCATTTGTGGGAGGTAAAGGAAATTACACCGCTCTAACTGGGGTCACTCTTGGCTCAGGGTCCCGACACCAGTCAAGCTCCGAGAGTTTTTCAGAGCAAGGTGATAGCGAAAGCATGGGGAAGAAGAACTCGGGCCGGAGGAGGTCGCGCAAGCTGAGCGATGGTTCTCGCGAGGTGCTCAGCCCTACCAAAGTCTCGTCCCCCGAGGCGGAGGAGGGGTCCTGCCAGGCCTCGCCTTCACCTGTGCAGGTACACAAAGCCGTGTGGGTGGAAACACACCTGGAGGAGGAAGAGGGCGACTCACCTGCGCAGGCCACGCCTGTTCCAGACAGCCCATCTGAAAGCTCGCCTGTGTCTGGAACGGACAGTCCCAGTGCCCCCATCCCTCCACAGGTAGCAGATTTGGAACCACAGTTGTCCATTCCCACGTCTCAGGCCTCAGTGGAGTTAAAGACTGGCACAGCAGGACCAATAGAACCTTCCAGCAATGAGGAGGAGGTCAAAGAGAAGCGCAGAAGCGTGAAGCTGTCCAAGCGGGAGAAGTTCTTTGCAAAGAGAGTCTGGGTCTCTTCACAGCAGAGTTTAGACAGAGAAGAAGAAGCAGTACTAGATGCAAGCTTGGATGTAACGTCTGAAGGCCAGCAGAAATCTGAAGTGAGAATGTGAGTCAACCTGTGATGTGTGTAACTACCTGTTTGTTCTGTTCTATACTGTTCCCTTCTGTTTGTGTGTGTATGTGCAATAATGCCTTTGTTACTCTGGTCCAGTAGAGATCAGAGTGTGCAATATGATCTCCAGTTTCCCATGATTTTTTTGTATGAGAAGAGAACAATGAGTCTCAACTCTCTTTTCATAGGTTCAGAACTGTGGCTATGTTGGACTAAAAAGACAAAACCAACAGTATAATAATGGTCTTTTCATACATGTGATATTAAGTAAATAGAATCGTTTAATTCAGATTGATTAACAAACAACAAGAAAATTGTACTGCAAATTGTGTTACAGTTCTGAAGAGCCATATGCATGAATGTGCAAATGCTCTGTAAATGTTCTCAACAGTATAATCATTGCATCCCAAGCCTTTGATGCTTGTTGCAGCACAGTCTGTTGCATTGAAGTCCTAAGCTATATCTCAATTGCAAGAGGTGAATCAAGGTTAATGGGCTTCATTTAATGCTTTTCCTCAGATCTAGGTGTACTGTATGACTCATCAGTCGTTATAAGTTGACTCCAGGCTACTTTTAAGAACACTGGTATATACTTAAATGGCATGTGTAAACGTGCTTGATGATGATTCACATAAGGGATCATGTTTTATATATATATATATATATATATATATATATATATATATATTTATATTT
>JBBPCZ010000001.1:38280546-38297900 GCA_037974445.1 Brycinus macrolepidotus | reverse complement strand
TTTTAGATACACGCACACACACATACACACACACACACACACACACACATACTCACATATTGTGTGTGTGTGTGTGTGTGTGTGTGTGTGTGTGTGTGTGTGTGTGTGTGTGTGTGTGTGTGTGTGAGTGAGAATGTATGTGTGTATGTGTATTAAGAATGACAAAATTAGTTTTAGACAAGATTATACCATGAAACTGTTTCAAAGGAACAGACAAAAATCATTTGGTTGAAAGGTCTGTTAGTCTTAATCTGTTTTATGTGTAATTATAGTTATGTGCTGAACATTTGTTCAGCCTTGCTGAGTGATTCACATGGTCTGAGTTGTCACCACGGTTACTCTGTTGTGTTTTGAGAAAACGGTGTGGATTGTTGTTAAGGGCCATCATTAGGGATGACAAAGTTACACAAAGTTAAAGTGAGTGGGCATTCCCCCCATCCCCCAATTTTCCTACATAAACCATAGTTCAAGAACCAGTAGTCCCTCACATAAGGAACGTCACATAAAAGCTCATTTATATTCGCAAAATTCACAAAAAAAGTCTTATGTATATATCATGTAAATACATTTACTTTGTTTGAAGAAAGCAGTATTAGTAATGTAATAGTAAATCACTATTTACATAATTTACATAATAGTAATGGAAATCACTATTAAAGTAGAGCTGTAGCGCTGACCATTGTTGTTCACTATTTTATCCTTTCACCTGACATTGTGGTAGATGTACAGGGGCAGTTGGGCATGTTGGGTAAGCTTTCCCCCTTCAGTGTTTTCCAAAGTTCTGCAAACTCCTGGTGATGGTTTTAAGTGCAGAAGAGTTTGGAAAGGGATACAGCTTAGTTCTTAATCACATTCATACATGTTTGTCAGCATCAGTGTTTCTTTATGTTTTTTACAGTCTGCCAAACCTCAAGAACGTTAGTGTGGAAATCAAGCAGTCCAACCAGCAGTCATATGACTCTTCAGGAGAAAGCAATGATGTGTCTGTGAAAGAGGAAGCCAGTACAGTACAGCAACTTAATGAGGATGTAGAGGAACCCATAGGACTTTCTAATACCATCATAGACACTGAAGGAGAATCACAGTCGACAGAAATGCCTGGATTTAAGGGGCAGTTCAGAACTGTGGCAAGTGGTCGACAAACGTCAACTACAGTGTCTAGACATGTGGAGAAAGCAGGCACTGGATCCAGTGGAGGGAGCACTAGAAAGAGCCCAGCCCCACCAGTGGCGGTGAAAACAAAAGCTGCCATGGGTCAAGTTACAAATTACACAGAGGCCCCAAAGGAAGAAGGCACAAAAAAAACTCGCCAAAATGGCAGCGAGAAAAAAGAAAGTAAATCACCCACAACAAGGGATCAGCCTACTGCATTCAGTAAGCTCTCTGACAAGTCAAAAATTCCTAAGAAGTCCGCCCCTGAAGTACCACCAAAACCAAAGAAAGCCCTACAAACAAGCACGTCACCTGATGCGTCAGTGTCTTCTCTGGTGGCACAAGCAGAGGGAGGTACTTTCAGCTCAGGTAATATTGTTACAAAACCCAAACCACCTCCGCCATCTGGTAAAAGCGAAACCAGGTCACCTGTCAAAGATGATGTCACTGTGGCCACTTCAGTTTCAGAGGCTAACCAAGCACCAAAGCCTGCTCACACAACGGAGCAAGAGCCAAAGAAAGAGGTGAATTCAAAACCTCTGAGCGCCAAGGACATAACTGATTCATCAGCTGCTGAATCGAATGACTCCAGGGAAGGTGGGAGATCTAAAATACAACCACAGACTTCTACTGAAAAACCTTCGAGCCCCAAGAGTAAGTTGCCGAAAGTCTCAGAGCAGCCTTCAGCCAGAAAGACTACAGACTCAAGACCCAAATCGACAGACTCCCTTAACAAAAGCCCTAAAATTGTCAACAAAACTGAAAAAGACAACACGCCTCTGTCTCCCTCAGAGAAAAGCACCATAAAGGCTTCAAACGAAACCCACATCACCAGGACGAAGACTCCAAGAAAACACAAAGCCGAAGCATCACCAACGGGAAGTAAGTTGCCCCGTCTGACCCCGCCCAGCTCTCCAAAACAGCCCTCAAAGGAAGAAGTTGAATGTGGTGAAGATGACTCATCCGAGCAAGCCCTGCATGCTGATGCCAGGTTGGAGCATGACGATGATTCATCTTCACTTAACGGTCCTCTAAGCCCTGGCAAATCGTCCAAACGTGACCAAACTGCCAGGAATGCTGTGGTGAAGGCCTCACCAGAAAGTAAACCGAAAAGACTCGTGAAGGAGCTGAGCGATTTTCCAACAACAGGCAGCAGTATCCCAGCGCCACGTCAGAAAACTCCCACTAAACTTAAACATCGAGGGGAAATGGAAAAAGTGAAAGTACAACACACTGTAGACTCTCAGACTCCAACTCCAGTACCAGAGCAGAACGTGGACAAAGCAGAAGAGATCCAGAGTGTGGAGACCATGGGGAATGCTACATATTCTCGAGCTCCAGTTTCTGAAGAAACTTCTGAAGAAAAGCAGGAAACACAGAGTATGAGCGTTTCATCTCTTAAACCTACTGTAGACACATCAGCTCAAGTGGTACAGCAGAAAGTTGTCAAGGATGTGAGTTTGAAAAAGACTGAGACCACTGCAGATGTGAAGACTCCAACCCAGCTACCAGAACAAAAAGACAAGAAGAGTACTGAAGAAGCAGATTTGAAGACTCCCCCTCTATCATCTCAAGAGGACATAAAACAAGCCAAAGAGGTACTGAATGTGGGTGAGAAGATTGAAAATACTGAAAAGGTAGTGGATAAAGTCAAAGAGAAGCAAAGTGTGGCCGTGAAGACCACAGAACACACTGCAACTTCAAAGAATCCACCTCAAGCTTCTAAGCAGGAAATCGACAAAGCTGAAAAAGTGCAGAATGTGTGTGTTGAGACCATAGAGCCTTTATCAGACTTGAAAAGTCCAGCTCAGGAGCTTGAACAGAAAATAGACAAAGCCAAAGAGATGCCAACTATGAAGAACACAGAGACTACTGTTGACTTGAGGACCTTGTCTCAATCATCCAAACAAAAAATGATCAAAACTGATGGGAAACAGAACGTGGGTAATACAACCACAGAGTCTACGGAAGGCCTGAAGGCTCCACTTCAGGGGACTGAACAAAAAGAGGACAAAACTGAAGTAATTCAGAATGTGAGCATGAAGAGTAAAGATTGCACTGGAAATCTGCAGATCTTAACAGTATCTGATCACAAAGTGGACAGAGCCAAAGAAATGGAGACTTCCTCACAGGAATCTAGGGAATTGGACAAAGCTGAACTCAGAACTGCTGACTCAAAGACTCCACCTCAAGTTTCAAAACTAAAAGTGGAAGAGGCCAAAGACAAGAAGAGTACTGGAGATAAAGTGGATCTGACTTCAACTCTAGCATCTGAACAAGAACTGAACAAAGCTGTAGAGTCGAATGTGGGTGTTAAGACTGTAGAGAATACTGCAGCCTTAAAAACTAAATCTCAGGTACCTAAGCAAAAAGTGGAAGAAAAGCAGGGGGACAGTGAGAACACCAAGGATGGTACTGCAACCTTGCAAACTTCATCTAAAGTAAATGAATTGGAACTGGACCAGGCGATAAAAAAGCAGAATTTGGGTATGAAGACCACCGAACATAATCGGGAGAAACAAGAAGTAGAAAGAGCCAAGATGCAGGATACTGCAGACTCAAAATCCCTACGTCACATTCCTGAGCAGAAATTAAACAAGCCAGAAGAGACAAAAAATGAAACAACTTTAATACAGAGTGAGGGTACGACAATTGTAGTGGTGGGTAACGCAACACCAGGCCTCGCTGAAGCAGCTACTGTTAAAAAGTCAGATCAGATTGAATACAAACCAGCACCAGAAGCAAATGTTTCTCAAGTGATAAAATCAACTGGAGACATCGCAACAGATACTACTATCCAAGCACTCGAGTTTAGATCAAAACCACATCTTAACAAAGAAAGAACTCCCCCAGGAGCATCTGTCTCAGAAAAGGACAGACCTGCAAATAAGGATACAGAAACGCCACCCAAACCAGAAACTACTGACCGCAAAAAAGGCAAAGAAGTTGAAAGTAAAACGTTTGGGCAGGATGACAGACCACAGGAAACAGTCTCTGTAGTTATACAGGATAGTGAATCAAAGACCTCTCAGAAATCTGTGGGCAAAGAACAAAAGAACATTGTGGTAAATGGTGTTGCAGCGAATGCAGAAACTCCACCAAAAACCACAGACGCTTTACTTCAAGCGGAGGAAGCTGGTCACGAGAAGGCAAGTGTGAACATTTCTGCTCAAGACAGCAAAGACGGACCAAAAGCATTACAGAAGGTACCAGATACAAAAATTGCTCATGATGCTCTTAAATCTCTAACCCCAGAATGTGTAATGAAGGATGATATTGGTGTGAAGAAACCAGTTAGTAAGGCTGAAGAGAAGCCTCTTCAAAATTCAAACCTCGTTCCTGATCAGAAAGTTGTAACTAAGGTAGGTGGCCAACTCCAGAGCACAGAGAAGGGGACCTCCCACACGGATAAGAAGAGTAAAGTTATGAAAACCACCACTGCAGATAGTATGAAAACCAACCAGCAACAGTCAGTACATCCACCCAACTTTGATAAACCGCCTCCACCAACCAACAAAACTAATCAAATCACAGTCAAGGACCTTCCGCTGGCCTCTAAAAGCTTCTCAAAAAGTAAGGAAGCTCCATCTAGCTGGCTGGATGTGGACCAAGGGTTTGAGAGGAAGCAGAATAGGATGGAAAGAAGAATGGACTGTTCGGCAAGCGATGACATCCTCCTGGACACCTCTGATGATTCTAAAGACTTCATACGCAACATCAAGGAACTTTGCTCTCCGTTCCCTCTCCCTCCGAAAAAGCATGGTCAGACAAGGATGATGACACCAGCTTTTGCCATGCCTGCCATCAAAGAAGATCATTTTGAGAAGACCTTCGATCCCGAGGAGTTTACGTTTGGGATGCGGAAGACGACAGGCCCAAAAGATCCATCTCCAGCCATGCTGATGAAAAGGAAAAATGAGGATGCGAGGAACAAACAGCTCCCAAAGCGCATTGGCACTGAGGATAGCTTGCTTTTCAAAGCACTTTCCTCCCGACGAGCACAAGACAAAAATGAAGAAGGAAAGATGGCCAATGAGAAGAAAAATGGGGAGGACCAGGGCACCACTGAAGGTGCTGGAAAGATCTCTTCACGGTTAGAAAGAATGTCCATCCTGTCCAACCTCATGAGCTCCTCTAAGAGCATAAGAGGGACCCAAAATGAGCCCGAAGCTGTTACAAATGGAGCAGTATTACCTCCTTCAACATCTCTATCGCAACAAGTTACAACACCTGGAGAGAAGAGCCCAGTGATGCCATCTGAAGCTGTCCTGCCGCCAAGGGGGGCGGAAAGGAGCTTAGCAGATCAAGGCGTGCTTAAGGGTGGATCTGGTGATTCACTGAAGAGCCCATCCACTCCTCCTCCTGTTCCCAGCTTTTCTGAAATCAAGCTTCCTGATTACCTCGGCATGTACCTAAAGAAAGACAGGGAGGCCAATGCAGCTAGTTCTCAAAGCCCAGAAACACCCTCCGTCATCCCTGCAATGGAGATAAGTGTCAGCTCTGGGGCATCAGTAGCAAAAACGGCCAGCGTGGACCACAACAGCCTGCCAGAGCAACCACAGCCTGTCCCCCAGCAGAAAACGGCAGCACCACAGACCAAACTACCCTCTCCGACACACACACAGGTGAGCATGAGCTCAAGACTTGGACTTGCCTCCATTTTCCTTTCAATAGTGCCGATATTTTTGTGTTGTGAAAACAAAAGGTTTCTTTTTTGCATTTTTCATGAGTTCAGGTTCATTTGTTACTCCCTGCCTTGTCTTCCCAGTACTTGCATTTTCTTACGTCATGAATCTTGGAGCTGGAGGAATTTATACCCTCTGGGCTTTAGATTATTGTTCAGACAGGGGGTCTGGAAATACCTCTCTTGACAAATGGTGTCTTGGCAAGTGAAATCATCCTAAAACTAGTTGATGTATCTAATATATCTTTTTGATTTTTTTGTCAGAAAATAATGTAACTGTTTATAGGATAGTTCTCTTTGTTTCAAGTCATTTTATCTGGAGAATTGTATTGTTCTTTTGATAGATAATTTTGCTTCTTTTAGACATTTATTGAAGCAAGTAAAATTAATACTATACAAATAATGTAACAAATCTCATAAGGACAGTTTTTAGATATAGGAACCATCTTAATGCCTTTACTTCGTAAAATATCATTACTTGCAGCATGTTACAAAGTAATTACTGTTTTCCTCATGGTTTTAAAATTGAAGGGTAGGCAATGTGGGACAACAGGAAGTATTTATTACATTGACCTCAATATAAGTGTAGTGGCATTTTAAAATATATGTATTGTGATTTTAACATGGTAGATAATACTTATGTTTTCTTTGCAGATAACAACAGTAAGAGACTTTCACAAACGCCCTGGAAAGGTATGAGTGTTCTTTTGTTGAAGATATGCTATGCTATTCTAATAATGTCCTTGTTCCTTCAGCAAGTTTGCATGTAGTAAATGATTGTCCCATAGGGCAAAAGAAGACCCTGTAATATGGCAAAATGAATGATGAAAATGCCAATAAACTATAAACAAAGTAATTATTTATGTGTCTTTACAGCTGGTCATTTTCCAACAACCCGGGTTTGGAGGAGAAGCCTACGAGGTTTTCAGGGATGTAGAGGACGCTACCTCGTTACAGCTGTCCCCCATCATCTCGCTCAAGGTTGTCAGAGGATGGTGAGTTTGGTTTTTCCAGAGCTCATTCAGACTTGATTTTCCAAAAGCAGACAGTGAAGTGAAAGAAGATTAATGAGGAAAAGTAATGAGAGCAAACCTGATGAGTCATAAGCAAAATAGCTTTATGGATCAATGCATAGATGTATCTTAAGCTTATACAGAGGGTACATTTATTAGAATAAAAGGCATGTTTTCTTTATAACCTTGTTATTTTTAAGTTTATATCTTGCGTAAATGTTTTTCACCTGCAGGAAACCGGAAACAGTATTTTCTTTTTTAATTACTTTTTTAATTGTTCTAGCTTCTCCATGCAACTATCGTGTTGATCCAAAAAGTCAGCTCAGGAAGTGCTTCTTTATTAGCTGATAAGATGAAGGTGTGGTATAGTATAGAAAAGACTAAAAATAATCTATTGTTGTAAACATTACTGTGGAAGGAAGAAATGTCTCATCTGTTGGTCTGTTTGTCATAAAATTTTAATACAGAGTAAACAGCATCTGGAAATTTGAAATTATGATCTGCCACTCCTCCACACATTTTACACATTTCAGTGTAATGAATTTTCATAGTATAGTAACAAAAGGCACTTTTCCAGGAACTGTGCTGTGCTGTACCTAAACTGTACTGCAATGGCACGGATATTGTAGCACGCTTTGATTTTCCAGTGTATCTCAGCCTGGTAACAGAGTTTCTGATGCGTCATCAGCATAATTCTCTTCCCACAGTTTATGGCTGGTCGTCGTCCCAAAACTGCGTCCATGGAGTCGAACCAGCAGAAAGTTTTTCTGTCAAAGCCACTTTTGTTATTTGTCTTTTTTTTTTTCTTCTCGGCATTGTTTTGGCGTGTGATGAAAACTTAACCCAGCCACCTTGTTAGCAATGTCCTGATATGCCTTTAAATTTCTCACTGCGTTAGAAAACTCATACTGAAATTTATCTTCAGCCCAAACAGACATTGTACTTTGTTGACTTCCCAGTTGTTAGTTAATTTGTATCTCTTTTTTTTTTTTTTTGGCACGGATAGTAAAAAATAAAGGCCTCTTTCCAATTCCATCTGTTGCCATGACAACATTTTGACCCATTAAAAAGCACTGATGCAGTCAGCTCTGCGGCCCACTTTTAGCCCTGCCGTCGAGCAGCTTGGGTACGGCTCGGGTACGAGTTGCTTTATTTGTAATGGTAAAACATTTTTTTGCGGTACAGAGCAGTTTCTTGTGCCAGTGGAAAAGCGCCATAAGAGAGCGTATAATAATACTGTAAATTTTGACTGTTGTTCTTTCTGTTCAGCTGGCTGCTTTATGAAAAGCCAGGATTTCAGGGGAGGACCATTGCTCTGGAAGAAGGGCCAACAGAAGTGGTAAACGAGTGGGCAGAGATTGACCCCGGCCAGGAGGTGGGGCCAAACGGAATGCCACTCCCAACCAAGCCCTTGGTGATCGGCTCCATTCGACTGGCCGTGAGGGTAAGAGCGACCACATCAGAACTTAGTTGGCTAAAGTGTTGAGGGACAACAGTCATTGTGTTATAGAGCAGGTATCATTTTAAACCACTTTTGCTGTCATAATAATCATAATCAGAAAACTTTATTGATCCCATAGGAGATAGCTTATGTTACAACTGCCCAGACGCACAAAGACAAGAACAATATAAATATAAAGTCTAAATAAATCCAATAAAACCCTGAAGAAAACACTCAGTATGAAATACACTATGCTACACAAATCCTGGAGTATAAGTACTACAGAAAAATAACAGTTAGGTGAATTACTTGTAAACAAATAGTGGTTAGGAGTAAGTTACTGCACATATTAGAGATCAATAGTAGATCAGTAATACTGACATAAGTAGTGATATTTCGTATTGCACATATTAAGATATGGTACATAATGCAATTATTTAGCACCCAATAAGAAAAATGCACATGATATTGCACATGGTAAGATAACAATAGTCTTAATAATGATAAAAGTGAGAAACCAGCTCAGCCTGGTAAATAAAACCAATAAAAGAACTGTGAGATTCAATTATTTGGTGTTTCCGTTAAGAGTTAGTGATTAACTGATATTTTTAGGTGCGGAGGAGTAGTTGAAGTGAGACCATTACTACTATTTCTAGCTTGTGTGTGTATTCTTTGGGGCAAATCCTCTACCCCTTTGCTCCACAAACCCTGCTGAACTGGAACGTTCAAGTTTTTGGGAAGGAGGTGAGAGTTTGACGCTGGTGTGAAAGCCACAACTGCTGGCTGGCAAAACAGAAGCGGTTTACATAGGGAATTTGCTCTCAGCACTACACACTTGACACAAGTACTAATAGTGTGGACAGATTTTTCAGGCACCTGACGTTTATCGAGAGCCTGAAGAATGTTCGGCGTACTGTAAGGGCTATTAATGCTGGATCGGATCATGACACACACACATTGTGGTTTAATGATGGACTGTGATTTCATTATGACTGTCCTCCAGGTTTAGAAAGTCAATGAAAAGGCTTCGACAGAATTCAGTCAAAGCCAGGGGCCTGAAATAGGAGCTTTAGTGCAAAATCATTCCATAATTAAATCCAACACGTCTCTCCTTTGCAGCAGCAGTGTGTGTTATGGGTAGTGACTAATATGAGTTGAATCATTTGTAGTACATTTATATTGTTGATATTGACCAGTGATGCTGGCAGTAATAATAATAATAATAAGTAACAATGTTTTTATTTGCATTATTATGTTGAAATATTGTACATACAAGCATTTTTATTTGTTCTGCAAACTCTTACTTCACTTCATTACATGCAGTCCTGTTGGCACGCCAGGTCAAATGATGTATTTATTTTCTAATTGTAAATAATAGGGGTGGCATGATACCACTTTTTCATGTCCGATAAGTATCTGCTGATACCGCACGGCCTTGCTGCTCGTCTGTGTTTCTCTATTAATGGCATGTTGCTCAAAGTTTAGTGGAGCGTTTGTGTGATCGTTCAGGCTTTTTCAGATATTCAATCCAGTGGTGGCCCACATCAGACAGATACTGATACTGAGAACTAGATCGGCACACCCGTAGTAAATAAGGATGCAGGGAACACACATCAGCACACATTTTAATGCACAATTACTGTTTATTTGTTGAATTTGGAGGGAAAAAACATAAAATGTGACCTGTGCAAAAGCACATTTTAGTTAAACTGTGCACTAAGATTGTTCTTCTTTGAGTATGTATTAGCTTTGTTAACCTATTTTCACTTAGAAAATCAACTGAATGTAACTTTTCAATACAGCTGTATGTAGGTTTTGTTTATTATATGCATTTTATTGCATTTTTGCATGCTTTCTTTCTCCCAGGACTACAGTCTGCCTAAGATTGAGCTTTTTGCCGAGCCGAATGGAATGGGCCGAATGTCGGCATTCTGTGATGACACCATTGAGATCTGTTCATACGGGCTTCCGCAGAGCACCGGGTCCATCAGGGTCCACTCCGGAGTGTGAGTCATCCTCAGCCCTTTCACACAGACTTTCTTTCTCAAAGCAGAACATCATGGTTTATTCAGTGGAGGTTTGTTTGTGACTGCATGAGAAGACTCA
Organism: Brycinus macrolepidotus; assembly: GCA_037974445.1. Classification (NCBI taxonomy): domain Eukaryota; kingdom Metazoa; phylum Chordata; class Actinopteri; order Characiformes; family Alestidae; genus Brycinus; species Brycinus macrolepidotus. The sequence goes on along the minus strand of JBBPCZ010000001.1, from coordinate 38,287,504 downwards.
GAGCAAGTTGTTTTGGGTGGAGTCAGCTGTGCCAGTAGAAATAATAGAATAATGCATGTGACTGTTGTGTAAGCATTAAAATTCGCATTCTTAACCTCTTGAAAATCGAAGCAGCTGCTGGCAGTAACAAAAGCATAATTGTAATTTCATATTTGTTATGGCTCACTCAGAGCTCGCAAAACAAGCAGAGATGTCCTGTCAAAAGTGAGGATTCTACACTTGAGCATTGAATTTGTTTGTTTTGTCTTTCACGTTTAAATAAAACTGAAAAAATTGGACGTTTTTTCGAACAGAATGCAAATCAAATGTAAATGGAATTCATTATTTATAATTCAGTGAGTATGTGAAACATACTTATATTAAGACAAAAGTAACACTAGAAATGTGAGGTTTAAAAGCACAGGACTTTCAGAAGTAGGACACTTCAGTACTCAGTTTCTTTACATACTTTATTACCGAGTAGCTTTATATGCTTCAGTACTGAGTTGCTTTTCATGTTTCAGTCTTGAGTGATGTTATGTGCTTCAGTACAGAGTTCCTTTACATGCTTTTGTGCTGAGTTGCTGTGGCACGGTTGCTTTATGTGCTTTAGTACTGAGTGGCTTTGTTCTTTTGTACTGAGTTTCTTTACATACTTTTGTAATGAGTTGCTTTATTTGGTTTAGTACAGAATTGCTTTATGTGCTTCAGTACTGTGTTGCTTTATGTATTTTTGCACTGAGTGGCTTTATGTGCTTCAGTACTGAGTGGCTTTACATGCTTCAGCACTTAGTGGCTTTAGGTGCTTCAGTAGCTTTACATTCAGTAGCTTTACATTCTTCATTACTTAATTGCTTTACGTGGTTCAGTACCGATTTGCTTCACATACTTTTGTACCAAGTTGCTTTAATGCTGAATTTCTTTACGTGCTTCGGTACTAAATGGCTTTACATGTTTCAGTACTGAGTTGCTTTGCATGTTTCAGTACTGAGTCGCTTTACATGCTTTTGTACTGAGTTAATGTGGTGCGGTTGGCTGTACCTTCTGCAGAGAGACAGAGAGAGAGAGGGTTGTTTTCTCTTAGCCACTGGAATGTTGCAGGCCTGCTAGTGCGTGTCTGAAGAAAAGAGCTCGCTGTCTGGGGACGTTATTCGGCTGCGCCAAAATGTTTCTGGAGGCCTGGAGTTTACTACTGAAAGTTCTTTTTTTTTTTTTTTGGCAAATCAAGCCTCTTTGCTTAATGAAGCCGAGTAGCTGAATTGCAGTTTCCAGACTCAGTATGAAAGTGTCCTTGCTCTTCTCATGGGTTGACCTCCTTAGTGGACTTGTAGATAATGAAGTTCTTTTGGTAAATACTAGGGCCCAACTATTTATGAACACGTTGTGTCTGATACAGATGCTGATTTTGGGTGGCTAAAAGTTTGGACAGCTGATAATATTGGAAGATATTATTTTATATTATGTGCTTCTAATTTAATACTCCAATAGCAGTCCCTTAGTTGTTCATTTGACTTCTTAACAGACCACACTTTCTAAAAGAAGCCTTAAAGTCTTAAAGAATATAAATCGTATAGGACTGGGGAGGAGCTACCCAGAATTCTTTGGGGTTTTAGTTTCTCTTGTTTATTTTATATGTCTTGTTTTACTTCCTGTTTTGTATTCATCATGCTGCAACCCAAAAAAGTGCTAATTTAAGACATTATCTGCAGTATTTTTGCCGATAGCAATTAAACCAGCCAATGTCATTGGCCAGCTTGTGTGTATCTGATGGGCTTTAGTAAATACTTTTTAGAGACTGACCACTGTCTTGGACAGGAAAGGACATGAGGGCAATCATGATTTCTTGGTGAGACACTTGAGTAGTTCAAAGGGCATTAATATCTCAACTGGGTTATTAAGCTGAGAAATACTGTGAAATAAGTAATATGTGTCTAGAGGGACCCATTAGAGACCCTGTAAAGAGATTGGAGGGAACGTTTCTTGACATCCAGGTGAAGGGGGGTCTCTGCTGCAGGGACATAATTGCATAATTATGAGTTAAAGGCTGCATTTAGTAGTATAGTTAGAGAACAAATTTTTAATTTTTAAATTATTTCAAGCCTCAGATTTGACAACAGTACTGGAGTCACTTCCACTGACATTTCTAGTTTTGAAATCATAAAATTTGACACTTTATTGGCCAAGTTTAAATGCCTGTAAAAAGGATTTTGAATATGAATACAAATAATACACATGAAATTAAACTGATATATATATATATATATATGAATAACTGAGTTATATGTATTGACATCAATATAGGTCAAGCTCACTCCATGCCTGTGTGTGTGTCTGTGTGTGTGTGTGTGTGTGTGTGTGTGTGTATGTGTGTAGATGGCTAGTCTTCAGTGACCCAGGCTTCCAGGGCATGTTGTCCGTGTTAGAGATGGGAGAGTATCCCTGCCCTGAGAGCTGGGGGTTCCCTGCACCCTTCGTCGGATCCCTGCGACCTCTCAAAATGGTAACCATGTCCAAGATCTACACAAACACACATTTTAATGTTTCTTTAACACTGATATTCTTATTCTCTAGTAATGCACATCATGCTTTTAAAATATTTAAACTGATAGTGTCAAATTTAAATCAAATTCACAGAACTTTACCCTTAGATCATATATGTAGTCTTATAAGACATGTTTGAGGTCCAAAGTTTGTTCCTGTTTACTAGAAGGCTAGTGTGGCCAACAAAACATAAATACTGGTTCAGTTAAAGAGATGGTAACAATAGCAGTGTGTCATACAGTGTTAGAAACCACATAAACGAGACAATTCGAGATCGCTTAACAACTCAGTCTGAGGCAAGTGTGTGATGCTTCAAGCATGTTAATACTAAATGGTGCCGTTTAGGTTTTCATAAACTTCAGTAGTCTCATTGCTCCACTACAGAACTTAAAGAAGCAAAGCTTTGCTAGCAAGACCACCAGATAACTAAAGGGCAGCCAGTCAGCAGCTCGGAAGTTTTTAAATGATGATTTATTTGTCTCAGCCTATTCAATGTGACATACAAACAACAATTTGTGTTGATGTAGACAGTCAGGTCATCCATGCATCTTAAATTCATATACAGTACTGTGCAGAAGGCAACTATGAAAATTGTTAGAAGCCATTTATATCAGCAGTGGGTTTCTTTCTTCCAGCAAAAACACAAGTTAACATTACAATAAATACAAACAAGCAAGAATGCAGTAAAAGTTTCAAGATTTCTTTTTTTCTGAAAAGTAGTTGATATTTTGTGATCTGGGTGGAAGAACACAGGTTTGGTTCCAGATTTCTGACTCCAGTCGTTGAGTGGTTTATAAAATTTCATATGTAACACTCCTATATTCAATCTAATGAAGTATAAAGTGCCAACCCAGGTATTTGATGTAATACTGGGCTTCCATGAGGAAAGAGGTCTGGAAATTGTTCTGTGAACATAACACCACTATTTACTGCATTAATGTTATTTGTATTTATTGTAATGTAGCATTTTAACACTAACTTAACACCACTGCCCAGCCGTAAACAGCTTGTAAGTATAATTTTCTCAGGTGTCCAAGACTTTTGCACAGTACTGTACATGTTTCCATGTCTGTGATGGACTGGTGGCCTGTCTAGTGTGTTTCTTTTCCTTTCGCCCTGTGAGCGCTGGGATAGACTCCAGCAGCCCCTGCGACTCTGGTTAAGGAAAAGCAGTTCAGATAATGAATGAATAAATAAATATTTAATGTTACCTGTAGTCTTTAGCCTTTGCAGTCTTGTTTAGAATTTTTTTTTTATTATTATCATTTTCACCTCACTAGAGAGCATCACATACTAAACGCGTCTCACCCTGAACTGATTGGTCCTCGGGTGGTTCTCATTTGCATAAAATCGAAAAATCTCAGTTTTGCACACTTCTCCAAATTCACACTGATTTTGCACCATCAGTGCAAATTTTGCGCCAGCATAGCCTGTATGTATGATGCAAATTTTAATCTGATATTTTGCCAAACTGCCACTTTGAATTGAATTTGAATTGAATTGAAATCTTTCCCTACTGAAAGTGAACCTGTATTTTTTCCTTCTCCTTTCCAGGGTGGTATAAAAGTAGAGAATCCCCATGAAGTCAAGGTAATTTCATTATTACCTTAATTTATGTTGTTCAGCGTGCCACAGACTGCCCTTATTTTGCAACATTTTTTACCTCCAGTCATGTTCCTTAAGAGAGTTGTGCAATTGAGTAAATGTCGGTCCACCAGCTTTTGTTTATCATCAGAGTGTGGTTTCAATCATGTCTTCAAAAGCAGTGGCCTTGTACTGTAGAACAGTACTTGTTCTTACAGGTGAACAACAGGCCTGCACTGGGCATGCTCAGACAGATTTTTGAAAATGTTTTTTTAAACGTTTTTTTTTCCATGTGTCAGCAATCTCTTTGTTCGAACCCCATAACATCCTCCACTCTCAGAACATCCTCTAAAACGTAGGCAGGCACAGAGAACTTTTGGAAGAAAGTAGGTGCACAAGAAGGTACTGTTCATAAGAAAATGCACCCATAGAAATACAGCCACAGCTATGAAGGAACAACAAACTTGTTCACAGCCTGCAAACAGTTTTTCCCACCTGGTGTTTTATTTAGACTTTTCCTTTTCAATTAAATAAGAACAAATACGGCCCAACAAATACCTGCCAATACCTGTTCGCTTCATTTCGCAACACTCATTAAAGTACCTCTATGAACAGTTTAACAGTTTACTTACTAGTGTTTATTGCACATATTGGTTGTCACATATATTTACACACCTAGTATAATATATTAGATATATTACTTATAATATTCACACACCTAATATATATCTTATGAGGAGATATATATATATATATATATATATATGTACTCACACCGCCTTTTTTTCCCCTCTCAGAATCTGTCTTTAATATGGCAAGTTATTGGAAACAATGGAAAATATGCTTGTTTGCAAAACTAAAGGTCCCCAAATTTTTACTGCCGTATTTTGAGGGTATTTTTCAGCAGGTGAAATGCAGTCAGAAAAGCTTTTTAAAGCTGAAAATAAAGCAGCGCTAGAAGCTATCTGCCTTTAATAGTCCCCTTAAGGGCTTGAGTTACTGGTGCTTGACAAAGCCACCGTGATTTCTGACCTCCTGTTTGGCTGAGGCCTGTTGCTGTGTTTCGGTGCCTCAGGGAGAATCTCCGGGAGAGGAATTCCCAGCATTCAGAGTATTTTTGGACAGGCACAGACTGGACTGAACTAGTGTCCACTGTAAACACTGTCTATGAGACTTTTTTTTAGCAGATTCAGATTTGACATTTTACACAACGCATGTTTTTGTCGGTTCATTTTGTGTAGAAAACAAGTTTAAATTTTTGCCTCTCGTGTTTTTTTTTTGTTTTTTTTTTGCAAATGATTCATTGCATTATGAAATCTCAAATTGCACCATAAGTTGATGGTTAAATAAACTGAATACACAAATTTGACTGGAGGGACTGAATAGTGAACTAACGTGCTCCCTTTATATCACTCTGATATCAGGCCGTGTTGTATGAGGAGCCTCTGTTTGGAGGTGCATGCTTGGAACTTGATGGAGACATTTTCGAGATTGGGGAGGGAGAGGAAGAGGAGAAACAGGTGGAGAAAGATGCTAAAGAAGGCGGAGAGAATGCAGAGCTGTCTCTGGACGTCCCAGTGAAGAACCTGACCTCTGTGGGCTCAATGAAGATCCTCAGCGGCCTGTAAGTAAATCTCTTTTTTAGCAAGGCATTATGGGATCTCCTCTAATAATAGCCTCATCCTGAACATGTGTGAGATGCAAAACAGTGTCAGGCCTGCAGGTGAACCCTGTAATTTGTGCAGTAGAATGTTCCTGCAGATGTCACAGTCCTGGAGAGCAGGATTTCCCAACTCTAGTCCTGGGGGCCCTTTTGTTGTTCAGTGTTTTCCCTTTTCCAGCACACTTGCCTCCACTCGTAAAATAAAGGACCCGGCATTATAAAAACCTGGGATTATAAAAACCATGTACATACATACATATATAGTTATATATACAGACAAACATAATGTTTTGTATAGTGTACAGTTCTTTTTATATTATGCTGTGATATTGTATAGTTTTTACTGTTTATGCTGCTTCTACTTTCTGCCCACTTTGCTGTTGTAACAATGCAAATTTCCCACCTGTGGGACTAATAAAGAGTCATCTTATCTTATCTTAAAAATGGAGATTTTACACTTCCCAGCTGATTTCTGCAGACTTGTTCAGAGACTGAAATAAACTGATGAACCTATTCAATGGAAAAATGTAACCTGTGACCATCTTATTGGTATCCTTTCTCACTGACTTCACCTCTCTCTTTCTTTGTGTGTGTGTGTGTGTGTGTGTGTGTGTGTGTGTGTGTGTGTGTGTGTTTGACACAGCTGGGTGGGCTATACAGAGCCAGGTTTTGAAGGTCGCCAGTATGTGTTGGAGGAGGGTGAATATATTGACTGGTGTGACTGGGCAGGACTGGGAGAGGTACTGCGTTCCATCCGTCCCGTACACGCTGTAAGTACTGCAGTCTCTACAGTCTGTGACATCTAGAACTGACTCAAACCTGCTTACACTATGAACCTACAGTTAGTAACATATCTAGATCTGACTGAAACCTGCTTACGCTATGAACCTACAGTTAGTAACATATCTAGATCTGACTGAAACCTGCTTACGCTATGAACCTACAGTTAGTAACATATCTAGATCTGACTGAAACCTGCTTACGCTATGAACCTACAGTTAGTAACATATCTAGATCTGACTGAAACCTGCTTACGCTATGAACCTACAGTTAGTAACATATCTAGATCTGACTGAAACCTGCTTACGCTATGAACCTACAGTTAGTAACATATCTAGATCTGACTGAAACCTGCTTACGCTATGAACCTACAGTTAGTAACATATCTAGATCTGACTGAAACCTGCTTAC
>JBBPCZ010000001.1:38260885-38274569 GCA_037974445.1 Brycinus macrolepidotus | reverse complement strand
CTGTGTTCTCCTCACCAGCTCACACAATATCAACTACTTTTACAAACAGAACAAATCCTGATACTTTTTACTGCTTTCCTGTTTGTTTGTATTTATTCTGGTGTTAACTTTACTAGCAGAAAGACACTATCACACGCTGAGAAAAATGGCTTTAAACAATTTGTGTAGACTTTTGCACAGTGCTGTATAAGTGCAGCACTTAAAGCAGATGTGTGTGTATGTCTTTGTCTTTGCAGAAACCCGTGTATTTCCGCTTGCGCAGTGCAGAAACAGGGTGTGTGATGTCCCTGACGGGGCCGCTGGACGACATTAAGCTGCTGAGGGTTCAGGTGCAGGAGGAGAACGGAGGAGATGAACAAGTCTGGCTCTACCAGAACGGACTGCTGCGCTGCAAGGTACACATTTTTGGTCCTGCCCATGCGGACCACAGATCATAATTCAGCAGAAATAGTACCCAGACAACACACACACACACACACAAACACACACACACCTTTGAACCTAACACAGTTCATAAACACACTGAACTGTTCTGCCTTAAACAAACATTTTCAATGCAACTGACACTGTAAACACCTGTTATTTATTATAAACTGCACATTCTGTCCTGCTTCTGCTGCTATTTGCACGATTATTTTTTGCTGTTCTACCCCTCTGCATTTTTGCACAGCTAACGCCTCCGCTGCTAGAATACAGTATCTGCCATAATGTTGTATTGATTCAAACGTCAACTGCACTAAATTGTCTTGTCCTGTTGTTTTGCTGCTTGTGTGTCTTTCTTGCTCTATCTCTCTTTTCACTCTGTGTATTTTGTTTTGTCTGCACTTATGTAGACTGGGTCTGTTTTTGTTGCACCATGGTCCTGGAGGAACGTTGTTCGGTTTCTCTGTGCACCGTGTGTATATGCTTGAAATGACAATAGACCTACTGGACTTGACTTAACCTATCAGCTAATTAATAACACCTTAATGAGTTGATTTCAGAGTAGAAGAAAAAAAACTCATGTTTTTACACTCTTTAATGTAGATCTTACATCTTTAGTCGTACCCATTTCCGTTGCTTTTCCTCACGTCATAAAAGTGGCAAAGTTTCGGTGGAGGGGGAACGACAATAGAATAGAAAAGCCATTAATAAAATCCACTGCCTGAATTTGGTGCTCCTGATATCCCAACCTCTTTTCTGGGCATTGATTTTGATTTTGTATGATAATGAGCACTACTCTCAGGAAAGGGGGAGTTATAGGGGGAGTGACTGCTGCACAGCCCAGTACAGAAAGACCATGCAACTTTTAAGCTTGTTTATACTTAAAGAACAGATACAGTCACTAAACCATGAGTATGTGCCAGTCAAGCATGTTATTACACAGTGATGTTTTTGTAAAACATCTTAATTGGTCCAACTTAAAGCAGATTCTTGAACCTGTGTCAAAAGCAAAAATGTGCGTACTTTACTTATTGCTTCCATGCAGGTTATAGTTGGCAGCTTCCACAAACAGGCCGACAGTACTTACAAACTCATGTTTGAGTTCCAAAGAATGTGTTTTTGTGAAGGTAAAATTAGGTTAAGGGGAATTAGGGTGAGGCTTTCCTGATCTGACTCTGTTCCAAGCTTTGAAATTCGATATATTTTTGTCTGCAGACACATGCAAGAATATGCAGCACTGATTGTCTTCTCTCTTTTTCCCCTTGAGCAGCTGGTGGAAGATTGCTGTCTAGAGACATCGGGCAGCATGATGATGGCGGGCGGACGTCTGAACATTTCCCCTGAACCTGGCAAGGACAATCAGTTCTGGAACATCTCAGCGGACGGCCTCATACGCTCCAGCCTCAAGCCTGACCTTGTGCTGGAGGTAAAAGGTGAGTGGAGGCACACTACATAATCTTCTCAACCAGTTGGTACAGTAGTAAAGCAGCAAAATAGTAGAGCTAGATTTATAAAAGGCTCTGGAAAACTGGGTGTTGCGTCTATGATAGTTTTATATTTTGGATTCAGTATTAAAAAAAAACTAACAGCTGGTAAATATAAATGAATAAAATAAGATAATAGCACATTATGCCATCATCATATTCATTGCGTAAATTAACTGCATAATCCACATGATAAATATTATGGCAATGGATTATGGAGATACTTTACACTGGTTGTTGTTTACAGGCCCTTTTATAACTGGACTTTTTATGGTGCATGCAGTTGCTCAGTGTTGTAGATTTACTAATGATACCCATCATATGCACAGAACAGTGTATTGTGATAACATCACAGTAAAACACGCATCATGACTGTAATAAGTCTTATTACCCATTCTTTACTGTATGTGTTCTATAGCTGAGAGGTGTTAGGGTCAGTATTAATGACTCTCTGGGGTGAAGTGCTAACTCTGAGCAGCAGAAGTGAAGTCTGGTCTGATATTTTTTCGTAGACGACTGATTTAGTGATATTTCTTTCATTCGCTTCACATCCAAAACACCCCCTCAGTGTGGGGAAAATGGTTCAGTCCAGCTGCGTGGCGAGTTCCATCTAGCCGATTGTGTTGATAAACACTTGTAGTGCAGAGCACCATTCTAAATGCTGGGAATTCAAAAGTGTGCTACAAAGTGAGAGAGAAACTTTATTCCCTCACGGAAAAATGTTTCGTAGGGTCAAGACTGACCCGTCCATCCCAGAGATGTTCTCCAGCTTCTAGGGCATATTCAGGCTAGACAAAACTGGAGCACTGCCATTTATAGAGATCCAAATTGTTGTTTAAAAAAAAAAAATCAAAAATTGTTAAACTCTGGCTGTGTATGTTCTAGTGCTGAGTAAAAGTGAAAGTTGTGCACGGTTTCTAGTAAAAGTGGCTTATTGGATGAGAGCAATGACAAGGATTGTCAGGTTTAAATACACACCTAAAGATCACAGAGACAGATACACACACTCAGACATGCTGGCAGTGAGGAGGGACAAAAGGAAGATCAGCCCACGCATGTATATGGACATGTTCAAGGTTGTATGTGTGGAGTGTTTTTGTTATCAGTCCAAAAAAAAAAAAAACCCACACCCTTTTGAGAAGGCAGTCCAGGTATGAAGATCAGTCTGATGACAGGGTGCAGAACACACCCTGAGACTTTTACTTCAGGGATGGTGCCCTCGCCTGTTAAGACGGCAGCCAACTGTGCAGCCACACCTCGTCTTATGACTGCTGTTCTTGGCGAAGGGGCAGAGGTTAATGTTAATAAAAAATACTCAAGGACCCCACCTTGTGGTCACAGTTGGTAGTGCATGTATGGGCAGAAAATTAGTTGCTGGCAGCAAATCGGATCTCTGCATCCCACAGTTGGTTAAACATTTCCATGCTGCACCGACAGGTGGCACGTGAGGTCCATAAGGTGTGTGTGGTGTTCCACAGTTTAAGCCAATTAAAGCCACAAGAGTAGCTGAATTGCTCGTTACCAGTTTAACAGTAGTCTATTCTTCCAAGCAACAAGGTCCCAGCATAATTTCTAAAAATGCTGATGTCTTATCAACCCATTGCTCTTTCTTCAGTCTTCATGCCATTCATCTACTGTTTATCCTGTGTAAATCACATTAACGTTAATACTATTACTAACACATATATACAGAATTGAGATCGGGTGCAGTCGTTTGTATACTGCATGTTTTACAACTTCAGACAGGAAGCAGCCAATTAGATTGTGGAACTGTAATTTAGCTTTTTACCTTTTCCATAAAAGAAAAATGTTTGATCTTTAACCATAAACCTATCCTCTTTTCCAGGTGGTCAACAGTACGACAAAAACCAGGTGATTATGAACACCTTCGACGAGAGTAAGACCAACCAGAGATGGACAGTGGAAATACTGTGATGGACATACAAAGGCCTGACCTCTAAAACTGAGAGGTCAGACTGAGGGAGAGCAGTGCAATAACTAGCTGTGGGCCCTGAAGTGCAGCTCCATGAGGGAGACCACAGAACAACTTAAATCGTTCCAATAGGCCCCATGGCAGAGCTCTGCAAAGGGCTTCAAGACTCTTGAGGAACATTAAATACGAGACAGCATGTCAAAGACTGTATTAAAAAAAAAAAAAACTTCAGACTTCATTTAAATCCAAGGACTACATCAAGGCTGTTAAAGAAGTCTTGCAAATGTAGGTTGTAAAGACTTTGCTAGTTATAGCCTGAGTTTGTCCTATTTTCAGGCTCATGGGGTCCCTTAAGAAATGTCCTTTAAAAAAAGAAAAAAAAAGAAAACACAAGATGTCCAGTAAGCCCGATGGACCTAAAGCCCCGAAAAATGAATGTCACACGTGTAATACCTCAGAAAGGCCACTGGTGGCACTTAAACACCACTTAATATGTACTATATGTATGTGTATGGGAGACTGGAGCTTTCCCACAAAATATGCGCATGCTAATGAATTAGTAAACCACCACTGATTAGAAGCAGTCATTTACCTACAACTCCACCCAGATGTGTCAGTGTTATACTTAAAATGAGGTATATAACAAAATAATAGCTGGAAATATCTGATTTCTGTGTCCTCCGTTTCCTTGTGCCTTTCTTTATTTTGCGGTTCTTACACTCCAAGGTTTACTTAACTTGAAACTTGTCTGTTGTATATTTTCTAAAGCTGTAAAGACAACTGTTACATTTTATTATGAATAAAATGGTTTATTTCCCTTTATTTTCCATAATCATTGTCAGGACACCCAAAGTGGAATCATACTGAAATGATTTGCAGTCCTTCTCCCAGTAAAGGTTCACTCAGAACGTTACAGCCCACATTTCCAAACTAACAGGGGTTTTTGGTGGAAAAGCCATTGTGTAATTTAGCCACCCACCACTGAGACCCTAATCTTTGTCCACAAAACCTGCATGTAGTTCTGCCTCCAAGGCAGCATCACTGATGCCATCAATGCTTTTTATCATTTCTCCCATTCCTGTTGCCATGGTCACTGTTCCTGTTCCCTGGTAACGGTAACTACGGTTTTTCCTCGGGCGTGGCCCTTCTCCACTTTCTCAAAGGCCTGAGGCACCTGAGCGAAGGAAAACTGCTCCTCCACGACAGCACGGATCTAGACAGAGACAGAATGAGGAGAACAGAAGAGTGAGGCTGATGGGCATACTTTATTCATACACACTCACCTCCCTGTAACCCTATATATGTTCCTATTAATCAACCCTTTATCCATCAAAAACTATTCTGTTTAAACCAATAGACACTCAAGTAGGTGTTTTTCACTGGAGCAACACAAAACATGACTACACAGGTATGGACGGGACGACTCAGAGTTCAAAAGGAAAGTATAAGACTTTGAATAGTGAACAATATAACAGAACAAGGCAGACAAACAAAAAGCAAACAGTATCTGACAATGCTGTACACTCTGTACTGTGTTCTAGTACTGTGTTCTAGCAGCAGAGAAATGTGCCAACATGCAAAGATTTATGGGGTGAGGAATAACGGTTAATTAGTTTGTGGTTCTTCTTTATGGAGGAAATGTGTGTGTTTGTTTAGGAGAAAGAAAAATACACACACACACGCAAACTCTTCCCCCATAAACAAGAACCACACCCGAACTGCAGTGCAAAATAATTAACATCGTGTTTGTGTGTAGGGAGTAGTTATTTCAGACCTGCCTAAAATCTAATTTCCCTCGTAACGTCTGATGTAACTGAACACACTAGACATGTCTGAGGTTTGAAGTTGGCTTCTTTAATAAGCAACGGAAGTTTATGACCCCAATTGAATCGCACGTTTTTCTCAATGTGCCCTTCTCAATGTGACTTGTTTATGTGGTTTCGGACAACGTATGATAAACTGTAACTGACGAAAAGTATGTTACGCGGTAAAAAACAGTGGTAGCAGTAATTGTGAAGGCTGAATTCTGAATGCATTTTGGCTTTTTTACACGTAATGTTGACAGTGATGTTTTAGACGTTCCATAATGTTATCGATTACTTTTTTGGGTAAAGAGAAAGATTTTGCTAAATTATTTTTAACTAATAACATAAAACTAACATTTTAGTGTAACCCTGAAAAGCAGCCATGGAAAGGGCCGAAAGACACAGAGGGCCAGAGGTCAACGCACTCGAAAACAACTGCACCAGCACATAACATGAGGCCGCAACGTTATCGGCCTGAGCCATCGCCGCGGTTCACCCTGGCCATGATGTCATGGCGGAACTGGAGCTGGAACGGCCTGACGCAGGCAACATTCCACTGGCATTCACGAAAACGGGGCGACCGAGACACGCTGGAACAAAAGGGCCCGATTAGCAGGACTAGCGCTGGGATTACCGTGGCATTCCGACTGAGTGTATGGAACGGCTCTCACACACTCCCTCACCAACTGCCCTCTGACTGTCCGTTTTTTCATCTCATCTTTGTGTCACTCTCTGTCTTTCCAATTTCACTCTCTCTGTCTATAGAGATATATAGAGACATATATAATTATGTCTGTCTCTCGTATACACACACACAGTACAGTACAAATTGTTTAAAGCCATTTTTCTCAGCGTGCGATTGTCTTTCTGCTATCAAAGTTAACATTAGAATAAATCCAAACAAACAAGAAAGCAGTAAAAAAGTATCAAGATTTGTGTTGTCTGTATAAAAGTAGTTGATATTGTGTGAGCTGGTGAGGAGAACACAGGTTCGGTTCCAGATTTCTCCTCGGTTCCTCCAGCCGTTGTTTGGATTTGTGAATCAGCAGCTCACGATTTAATTTAATGAAGAATTCAAAGAGTCAAATCAGGTTTCTGATGGAAACTACAAGTAACATATACATATAAAGTCAAAGTGAATTAGAGAAGAATTGGATCCTAGCTCAGCAGTCTGACTCTGAGAGGCAGCACGGATACAGACCCTGGTGGGTGATATGAACACCAATTTATATCATGATATTTTCCACTGTGTTGAGAGTACGTGAGCAGTGCAGAGTGGGTGAAGAAGTCGGAACATCAGTATTAACTCTCTCGCTCCAAGATCTCTCCAATACCACTCCACAAGTCCCTTTGGCCCCCCCTTACACATACTACCTCTGCGTGAGTGAAATGTATAGTGTCTTGTCCATACATCCAAGGCTAATAAAATATATACCATAACAAAGATTTATACAGAGCATAAGAGTGGGTTTCCTGTGATCTGAGTGGGCAGCGAGTGGAAAAAAGATGATGATTTCAGCGAGGAGCAGAAATTTCTGCCACTTACCTATTCTAATAGAAACAATAATATAAGACCACAATATAAGAACATACAAAAGTATTACCATTGTCAATATTATTATTAGAAATCTTGCAAAGTCAGTAAAAGAGAAAACTGTACACTACACTCTTTCGTTGAGTTTAGAAGAATTACTTGAGCTGCTCACATTCATGTTTAGTGTCTTATGGGCAGGATGGATGTGGACCACCAGGTCCAGCTTAGCATGGTTTTGTAAATTCTGTATTATGAGACAATCATATAGAGATATTCACTTTTACACTGGTATACATCACAACCTGTAGTTGCCTCCCTGAATGAGACAACTCTGTGTGACAAAACTCTCACTCACTGAGCTCAATGAGGACTTTGGTTTTTCTATAATGAGACACAAAGTGCTTTACCTTTCCTGCATCCACAATTTCGCTGATGTCATCCAGGGCGGGGCCACTTGGAGCGAAGAATCCCCATCGATAGTGGACGCCTTTAGTCAGGTGCTGAACGATGGGCGAAAGAATAAAAGAGAGGGTTAAACAAACTTCTAAGGACAATTTTCATCCCATACATATACAGTATTTTAATATAGAGTATACTCTTCCCTCCCAGCCTCAGACCACCTCCTTTTCTGTTTTTATCTTTTTATTCGTCGTTCATCCACAGAAAGAAAGATGGAGTGGAACACTGTTAATGTGTGGAGTGGGATGTGTATGAGTCAGAAGGAAAGAAGAAGATATAAGATTTTAATAAGTAACTAGGTTATTAGGTTACATGTTTATGGACTACATGAAAATCTTTTCTTTTGTTGTGTAAGACTAGCAGAGATTTTCTTTTCAGCGTCCATTTCACACATTCTTGTAAGGACTCCGAAATTATGACAGGCTTCATATGTCTGAAAGTTGCTTGTATAAAATGCTTCCTTTAACTTTTAAATGAAAGGTAAAATCTTACACCTTTCTGGAGTAGGTGGAAAGCAGTGGGGGTTAGAGGCATGGTTTCCTGCCAAAAACCACAACATCCGTCACTTTTCAACACAACGCAACACTTTTACAAAATGATTTTCAAGATTATTTAAAAAGAAAACAAAAATTACATTGTTATAAAGGCATAAAGCTCGAGTTTATTTCTACAACTGTGGTCATACCTACTGCATCACTGTGCCAAATTAGTTTCTCAAAGCAATGTGCACTTTTTCCTGTTTTTTCTAACAGTAAAAGGTCATGTTTCAGATGAGTATATTAGCAGACAGCTTCAGAGCCCTGGGTATGGCAGGACTTTCCCTTCACTTTCCTGTGAACTGTTCATAAAGAAAACCATCCTTTTGAAATTCTACACATCTTCTGAGAGTCACTTTGTTGTATTAACTATTGTAGTAACTTTGAAGCTCCTGGGTGGGCTTCCATAGAGCGTCCTGAAATTAGAGTACTGAAATCAGATTTTCTCGCATATTCAAGGCCATAGTAGAAGTAAAACTGTAAATAGAGGCCAAATGAGTCTTCTTCAGGTTTTACTCATCAAGCATTTGAACACAAAATGACTCAACAAATCATTTTTAAAACAACAGTGCATGACGAAAAGAAAGTGCTGGCATGTCAATTATGAGACTTAAATCCAACCAAACGTTCCTTGTTCAGGTTCTGGAGAGATTTACCAGCAATAGTAACACATGATTTGACCATGCATCACAAACGTCAGGAATTAATACATGTTTGCACATTACTTCCATGTGCTATTACTCTGGGACATCCTGAGCATAAGATATGTTAGCCCAAACACTTTCAAACTATCTACAACCTCCAAGGGCAGGAGCTTCAGAGAATGATAAATATGTTACAGCAGTGAAATGCAATCAGCTAATTAAATGTGCTTGAAATGTCAGGGTTAGGCTTTAAATCCCTTTATTTAACTTAAGTGTGAACAAGGAAGATTGAAGATTAAAGAGCAACTCAGAAAAGTGCTCATATTTCTTTAGAAACAAACTAAAACTCTGTATTTTACCTTTACATCATCAGCACTTCTTGCTTATCCATTGCAGAGCTCCACTCTGTTCCTTATTAATCTTATTGTTTTGTAATATTTTTTTAATCCGCTGTCAAAATAACTGCTTCATACTATCGCAAACAAGAAAGTGTGAGGGGGGGTTTCCTTCCCGACATCAGAGATACTATACGCCTCTACAACAAATCACACATAGTAAACCAAACAGTGGGTGAAGATTTAAACTGTGAAATAAATGGTGTTCGCCAGGGTAGCATGCATGGAAGCCCCGTAGACAAATGTATTCACAGCATGTTGCGTCTTCCCCACTCTCTCTTTCCACCCACAACATCTTAGTTAGACTGATTACTCTTGATTTGAATAATAACGAGATCTGCTCACCGATGCATCAGAATGAAATGTCTGAAAACATCTGAGGATTCCAAGGAGGGGTAATCCCTGCCTTTAGAAACATCTCCCCCGCTTTCGTGCAAATACCAGAGTTTCTGGAAACGCCTGAACTAGACAACAGAATCAGAATATATCGGTTGTTCTAACTGTTCTATGAGATTTTCACTGGTTTGTCAGGAACCTGCATGTATCTGTTGTAATCTGCATTTCAAACAACTTGTTTTATTATTGCTTTATCAGTGAT
This sequence comes from Brycinus macrolepidotus, assembly GCA_037974445.1. NCBI lineage: Eukaryota > Metazoa > Chordata > Actinopteri > Characiformes > Alestidae > Brycinus > Brycinus macrolepidotus. The sequence goes on along the minus strand of JBBPCZ010000001.1, from coordinate 38,264,758 downwards.
CAGATAGGGCTGGGCAGTACTGATAACTGACATCAATAACACTGACAATAGAACTTTGTGGGCATCAAATCTTATTATTGATCAGCTGGCTCAACGATGTTTCCACCCTCCATTTCCATTACATGGCTGAAAGAGGGAAAACACAAACAGCAGAGACTACAGTATGAGGCTCTGTATGACCAAAAATATGCAAACATCTCTTTAAGGTCTTCTAAAAAGACAGTTTCCTGCATATTGCATGAAACCGAGCTCAGCAGCAGCAGCAGCAGAATCTAGAGAAACCAAGCTGTATGTATGGCCTCACTGTCCGCTTTCTGTTAGCTAGTTCTGTTTTAGATTAGAAAATAGAAGAAACAACAGCTGAAGAGATTACATTACATTCATTTGGCAGATGTTTTTTTTCCAAGCGACTTACATTTTGAGGAAACACTCAAGCTTTTGGACAGTCTGAGAACCAGAGGAGAGTTCTATGGGCTAAATCTTTACATAGGGAATAGAGTAAGATTTTTATTCAGTAAGCTTATTCAGATAGAAGAGAAAGTGTGATTCAGGATAGATCATCAGGAGAGGAGATGCTCTCTGAACAGATGAGTCTTCAGGAGGTTTTTGAAGATAGAGAGGGATTCTGCTGCTCTGTTTGCCTTTAGAGGCTCATTCCACCAAATGAGACCCATCTGGACTGGGTTTGCCTTGTGTGTAGGAATGGCAGACCCAGACGATGTTCCTCGGATGAGCGGAGAAGAACGTGTAGGAACATAAGCCTGAATGATAAGTTCAACGTATCTGGGTGCTGACCAAGACGTCACTCTGTAGGCAACGGTTAGTGACTTGAATTTAATTCAAACAGCCATGGGTAGCCCTTGCAGGCAAGTAGTGGGGTGATTTGACCTTCTGGACTAATTGAAAACCAGCTGAGATGTAGTGGTTGTATAGTGCAGTGGAGAACACTATTGCCTTCCAAGCAGGAGAGTGGGGCTCGATTCCTACCCTGGGTGAGTCACCACACTACACTATTAGAGTTCTTGGGCAAGACTCCCAACACTACGTTCACTTACCCCTGTGATAGGCAAAAATTCTAAGCTGCTTTGTATAAAAGTGTCTGCTAAATACATCCATCCATCCACTTTCTGAACTGCTTATCCTTAATCAGGGTTGCAGGGGGTACTATAGCTCATCCCAGTGGTCCTGGACAGGTCGCCAGTCCATCGCAGGGGAGACACACAGACAAACACACTCACACCTAGGGGAAATTTAGCATCTCCAATTGGCCTGAGGTGCAAGATCTGTAAGACGTAACTACAATAAGGACACGGGGGGAACACGCAAACTCCACACATCGAACCCAGGACCTACTCGCTGTGAGGCAACAGCGCTACCCACTGCAATGACATACCGCCACTCTGCCAAATACAGTCAAATGTAAAAGTAAATGCTGATTAGCTCCCATTATCAGGACTTCTTGTGCGCCAATGCACAGAGACTTACTAATCCACATATAAACAGATATTCTTTGCCAAGGCACTGCCTGTTGAGACACATGGGGGACACTGTTTTAGCTTACTGAAAATGTTGGGTTTTTTCTGTTTTTGAAGATAATGCTCCTCAGAGTGGTTTGTGTGTTGTCATGTGGACGGATGTTTTTTTTTAAAATGATAACACGACGTGGTTAAAGCTGGTTAATGCTGTTTCATGTGTAGTAAATGTGTGCTTTGTGTGTCTGAAATGTGAGAGCAATGCAGAGGATCTGATTTGGTGCTCTTAATAAAAGTCCTTTTGTTCTTGTAAAAGTTGTTTTTTGTAAATATGATTTAGAGGACAGGGTGAATGTTTTAGTTTTAGAACAGAACAAAAGAAGGAATAATCCTTGTATTTTTAATATGTTAAATAAAATATAGACTGTATTGGAAGCTAAAATCGAAAAGTGACTGATCAATCGATTATGGAAAGACATTAGTTGTAGACCTAAGCTCACTGCCTTTATCTACATATATTACAGTATGCTATTTAATAAACAGCATTATTCAGGCACAATACACAATATCAGTGTTGACAATTTTCTCCACGTATATTATGTCATGATATTTAATTTTGCACAAAAAATGTTAATGACATGCTTCCTAAGCATTCCTACTCTTTCTGAATGTCTTGCAATCTTCACTACTGTGTTTTCTAAAATTACACCTAATGAAACCTTACAGTACTGTACGCCACATTTCTAGAAAGAAAGCTTACTATTAATTTATCTTTAATGTAGTTTGTGTAATTTGAACTGTTTCCTCAATACAGTCCAAAACAACCACCACATTACACACACACTTGCTCATTTAAAAGTTAAAGCTTATTATTATTATTTTTTTTGTTTACCATTTCACCACTGCTAAAGCTGAAAACACACTATCATGTGTGATTCCAATACCAGAGATACGAGTATATCGCCCAGCAGATGTCACGGTGAGTCAAACTATTAGGTGGATAAGCTGGGAACCAAAACAGCCACGTGAGTCACCGGATATCAAGCAAACTGAATTACCTTCAGGTCTCCTTAGGCTGAATCTTAGAGTCCTCTCTTATATTTAACCCACGCACTGCTGAAACAGAGCCCTGTTGTATATCTAGATTAAGGATACAATGTAAATGTCAAAGAAATATATGCAGTCTTTAAGAAAGCTGTCCCTGTTTTCGCGGAAAGAACATCTTGTGGATTTTGAGGTAAGAAGGTGGGTGGTGGGGAACATGACAGAGACGACGGGGCACAAAGTAAAAGACTGCAAGGAAAAATAAAACAGTGGTTTACCACATGTCTCTCTCGCTCTACACCACACAAGCACATGCAACCTAAGCACGAAGGCGCTGCCATGAATACATATAACAAAGCTTCAAAGTGGGTAAGTTTTTTTTTGCCCTGTAATCCTGGCAAGGCTTAAAAAAATGACCTGGGCCAATTGCTACCTTCAGTGCTTTGGTTGCTATGGTGACTCCAGTCTGCATCATTCCGTCAGCAAGGCCCAGTTGGTCCGTGTTACGCAGGAAGGGGGTTACCAAGGTAACAAACTTCGCACCACACCAGGGCTTGAGCAAGCCTAAGGCCCATCGTTCAGTCTCCCCACCAATGTTATCCAGAATCAAATCAAACCTGAGAGAGAAGAGGGGCCGAGAAAAGGAAAAGGATAAGAAAAGAGTGGAAAAAGGCATGAAAGTAAACAAAAAAACCCAAACAGCCTGTTCTGAATTCACCATTCTGTACTGAAAACAACACAATTACATCCCATACTGTGCAAAAGTCTCAACAAAATGTATTTAAAAGCTTTTAAGCTGAGTAGTAAGTGGTTTAATCCTCCAACATTAGAATAAATACAAATAACATTAATACAGTCATTTTGACAAAACTGATTTTGTCAATTTTTCACTTCACCATTTCCAGACCTCTCCTCGTGGTTACTTGTAGGATCCATTGAATAACTGGTTTGGCTCAATCAACACTTCATTAGATTAAATCCGACATGCTGCTCATGGACGTTCACACATCCATGCAATGCCTGTAGGCAGTGAGAAGGAATGAGGAACCAAAGCTGTTCTTCTAACCAGCTCACAAAATAACAACTAATTTGTTCAAACAGGACAAATCTTGATACTTTTTAATGATTTCTTGTTTGTTTGCATTTATTCTAACGTTAACGTGTGTTTTTACTGGCAGAAAGACCCTCACCGCTCAGATAAATGGGTTTAGACAATTTGCACAGGTGTCTTCACACAGTACTGTATAACTATATTCAGCCTACAGTCCAGCAGAACTGAGCTGTTTACACACACACACACACACACACACACACACACACACACACACACACACACACACACACACACACACACACA
>JBBPCZ010000001.1:38241886-38260785 GCA_037974445.1 Brycinus macrolepidotus | reverse complement strand
AGAGGAAGAATTTCGTGCTGTTCACACTGTGTGCTGTGGTGTGTTCACGTATGACAGAATGGTCACTTTCACTTTTCTCTCTGTGTACAGTAAAACCATAAATTCTAGCAATTAAGTTTATTAGTACTGTTAAAATGTTTTACTCTCTTCCTCTCTCACTCCTTGTCCTTTCTCTCTAGGGTCTGATTTGGAGGGAGGATTCTGCCAGCATCCCACCATCTCTGGAAAAGAGGTGCCGCTGTTGCCTGCTAATCATGTGACCATGGCCAAAGGAACTGGATTGGTCCATACTGCTCCTGCCCATGGCATGGAAGACTACAGTGTGGCCACTCATTTTAACCTGCCTGTGGTGAGTCACTGAACCCTCGATTGACCAATTGTAAGTTGAATAAGTCTGATTTGATGTTGGATGAATATCTCTCTCTCTCTCTCTCTCCCTCCCTCACTCCCTCCGTCCCTCTCTCTCTGCAGGAGTGTATGGTGGATGAGGAGGGGAGATTTACAGAGGTGGCAGGAGCTGATCTCCTGGGACAGTCTGTACTTGGGGAAGGCACTGATACAGGTTAGAGGATGAAAAGAGCCCTTAAAAAATTTCTGCAATTTTCTTTTCTTTCTACAGTCAACTTACGATTTGATTCAGGGCTCATGATTTGATACACTCACAATATTTTTAACAAAGTAAGACTGAAAACAATTCAACATTCTCACAATATTTAGAACAAAATTTAAATGAAGAAAAATGATGACCAGTTTTGGCACAATTTACTAATGGAACTAGAGCTGGAAGGGGAGGGGGGTGATGTGTGATATGAATGTCCTGGACTGGGCTGTTGATTGGCTGGTTTAACACTATAATCAATGCACTTACATCAAACATCATAATTAATAGAAAGATTATTCTCCATAATACATTATAATACATTGCACATTATCCCATTTTTGTGTTGCCATGTCACAATATTTGAGTGCATTGTTACACCCTTCTTAGCTAGTGGGAGCTGGCCTTAGCTGATGTCAGATGGCAAAGTCTAAAACAGAAGTGCCAACATTAATCCAATATGGCTTCTATTTACACAAATATACCTAAGTATATATTTGCAAAGATGTAATAACTTTAATATGATATAAAATAGTGTTTTCTGACATATTGCATGTGTTATTTTGTTAGTGATCTCTATGCTGCGGGCCGCTGGGGTTTTGGTGAAAGAGGAGGAATGTGTGCACAGTTACCCGTACGACTGGAGGAGTAAGAAGCCGGTGGTGATCAGAGCCAGCAAACAGTGGTTCATAGACACATCAAGCCTCAAAGACAAGGCCAAGGTGACCCCAGAATCCAGTACACTAACAGCCTAACACTGCTCATAATGAGTGAAAGTTAGAGGAGCCATGCGGAATTATGCTTAGTACATGTTAGGGAAATTTCTTAACAACTTCACCCAGAAACCTCTTCTTCAGCAGACAGAACTTTTATTCTTCCAAGAAGGACCATCGGAGGGCCGAAGCTTCCAGTCTTCTCAGCCCTTTTATAGGGCTTTGACAGACATCTTACACATCATCATATGATATAAATGAAAAAAAGAAAAGAACACAGTGTCGGGTCTATCGGGCTGCCAGTCTTTCTGACAAGGCACTACATAAGCCATCCAGTTGGGGCTCAACATCATCCCTGGTTACTCTCATTTCTGCGTTTTCTCATAGAAGGAACGTGACCTAATGACGCGTTGAAATAGAACATTTGTACACATACTACATTTAACGGGTTAGTCTGGAGTTACGTACACACGGCTATATATCATAAGTTGGTCTCGCGCCATAACATAGGTTCTTCTCACGCAGTATATCATAGGTTAGTCTGGAGCCTCATTGGAGCCTTGTTACATTTTGTTCCAACAGTACATTAGACTACCTGATTTCCAGCAGCATCCTTTTTTTTAGGCATAGTAACATTTTTTAAATCCATTGTTTATGGGGCCGGCTTGAATATTTCAGTATTCTTTTATTACATTGGTATTCGAGTACTATTTGTAATCTTTGTAGTCTTTTCAGGCCACATTTCATCAGCAAAGGCCTTTAAAAAGACAGTGATTGTTACTATAATAAATATAATAGACACCCCATCTCAGAGCGCAGAAACATGCACAGCCTTTTAAGCTAGCCTTTGAAGCTAAAAGAGCAGAGATGCTAAGAAATCACATGTATGAGACCACAAGAAAAATGATTGATAAGAGGTTGGTATAAAGGCATGACAAGTTTCTCAAAACCTTAAATTTGTCTGCGTAGTAATACTGCCTAGGCTTTGGTGAAGGTGATGCTAAAGCTGTGAAATCATTTTCTGGTGAAGTTCTGTCAGCAAATGAGGAGGGGAACACTGATTTACTGCCATTGATTCTGCTGCCTCTAAGCAATGGCAGCTTAAACGCTAATTCTGGTTAGTTACACCTTTACTATCTGGTTCAGAACGCTTCAACAATGGGCTACAGTTTGGCTGTTAGTAGCAATATACAACATACAGGCAGCTTGGCTTCAGCTAGCCTCAGTCTTAGATGCTCCACCCACACGTCGACCGAGAGGTTAAGCTGCTCCCACCTGTCAGCATTTTACCAGTTGCACCAGTATACACTTCCCCAAAAACATACTTCTGTGCATTGGTTTGTATCATTCCAGTGAGAAATGAAGACTGTCTTTCCAGTGGTTCCTTATATGGTGTACTACAGTGGAGTTAAATGCAGGCTCCTGGACCCAAATAGTGCACAATCCACCCATCCATCCATTATCCTTATCCCAACTAGGGTCGGGGGGGGGGGGTGCAGGAGTCTGTTCCAGCACTCATAAAGGCATAGTGCATTCTGTGTCTAAGAGACTAGACCACGTGGTTTCAGATTTTGCAGAGTACAAAAAGGCACATAGAATACTCACACGTTAATACAATGTAAACTATAAACTGGAAGTAGAAATGTGCAGTACGTTCTAGAAATTATGTGAATGTTGCATCAGCAGTCAAGTGGAAAACATGAAGAGAACACTGGAACTGTGTAACTATGTAACTGTGTGCGCATTACATTTTCCTATGGTCAGCATCAGTTCAATATAAAAACTGTACTAAAAGTGCACTGCGTAGATATAGAAGCTAGAATTCCATAACTTATAGAGCACACTATATAGGGAGTAGGGTGCCTTTATAGGGAATTTTGCCTTTATTGCTAAATTCAGGCGTTAACAAATTGTAACCTGTGCTGGATACCATGAGGGAAAAATGGGCTTTTCATATATCAACAAATAAATGAAGCCTGTAAAACGCTATTTGGGCCATATTTGGGTAGATGTTTTCTGATTTCAGTAAATGACTAATGCTTTAATTGACCCCTTTTTGAATGGTGTGTATAGGAGGTGCTGCAGAAGGTACGAGTGATGCCAGAGTCAGCGAGGGCCAGTCTCTTAGCGATGCTGGACAGACGGACGTACTGGTGCATCTCCCGCCAGAGGAGCTGGGGTGTTCCCATACCAGTCTTCTACCACAAAGAGACCGGAGAGCCACTAATGAACAAGTACTGCTTACACGAAAACGCACACAGACAGACACACACACACATACCATGAGCAGATGTGTCTTAGGTCTACACAATATTGCATCTGTTAATCTTTCCTGCAATACAGCCACAGAGGTCTGGACTATGCAAATAAGTCTCTTGGCAGTCAGTTAAATGTGGAGTGAGCAATCCCAGATTTTCTTTAAGGGGTTTGTATGAGTCATAAATAAACAAATAATTTTCAGGCCAATTAACCATGCTACATCAAGAGTTGCACAAGTGTGTGAGGGATATCTCAATATATGGCAATTACAATATGACATTAGTGCATATCATGCAGCCCTAATCTGTTTGTCACTAGTGTGCAGTGTGCCAGTAAGACAAAATTTTAAAAAGAGACTCGTTTGCTCCTGTGTGAGAAATTCCTCTGTTGCTCATGTGATTGACAGGCACACGGTGGCTCACATAGCCAAGGTGTTTGCAGAGAAAGGAAGCAACAGCTGGTGGGAGGAGCCTCTAGAAACGCTGCTTCCTCCAGATGTGCTCAAGAAGGTAAACGATCCCTAGAGTTGCAAGGGTTAAATGAGTGTCGGAAGTCGTAAGATTTGTATGACTGATCACCTGCATGATACTGAATTTTCAGTTCTTTCAAGCAGTCTAAGTATAGTAAGTGTCCCTGTGTTTAATGAACATCCTGTGTGTGACACAGACAGTAGTGCCTCATATCTTGATGGATGCCAGTCTCTGGTTTATGTCCTGAATCTTCACTCCTGAATCTGTTAAGTCTTCTAAATGTCCAGCTTTTATTATAATTGCCTTATTTGCAGTATATTATACATATACTGCATATTGGGCACCAGGGGAGATTAAGTCCACCTCTGGAGTCTTTGTTCCTCTTAGTATTTCTTTCTCATGCATCAATTTATTTCTCATGTTTTAGGGAGTTCCCCAAAAACTGCATTTATTGGTGATGCAGTCAGCTGTAATAAAGTGCTACATGAACAAAACTGAATTGAATGGCAATGAATAAAAAGTAAGAAAATAATTGAAAACAATGAATTGTGTGTGTTTCAGAGTAAAGCAGGCCCAGTGACGGATTATGAGCGTGGGGCGGACGTACTGGACATCTGGTTTGACAGTGGAGCATCCTGGGCTGCTGTTCTACAGGGTGGGTCAGCTTGGACTTCATTTTTTCACCACATAACTCCACCTCAATAACAGACAGTGGCCCATCTGTTGGTACACAGTTGGTTAGTGCTGGTCAGGTTCTGACCACAGAGCAGCTCTTGGCTGGATATGTCACTGCTAGGCTGAGAGAGGTTGGTTAGTGTAATGGATAACATCGCTGCCTTCCAATCAGGAGAGTGGGGTTCAGTTCCTACCCTGGGTGACTCACCACACTACCCCAGTAAGAGTCCTTGGCCAACACTCCTAACACTACATTCGCCTAAATCTGTGATAAGCAAGAAAGTTGGATAAAAGCATCTGGCAGATGTAAATGTAAATGAGAGTGGTCCACAACCCAAAAATATCCAGGCAAGAGTGGCTTTTGGTCTGAAACCGACCCCAGATGAAGAGGTGGAGGATGGTCAACACAAACTGTGCTTCAGCAGGTGGGCTACAGTCTCTGTACACCAGCAATGTGGGTAGGGGTCCTAAACAATGCTACCACTCAAGTGTGAAAAAGTAATGCATTTATTTGTCTCCTTAGCGGATGAGGAGGATGACAGAGCTTCATCTGCAAAGACCAAACGAGGGTGGTTTGGCCTGGCCAGTGCCTCAGTTCAAGGTTTTTAATATCGGCACAAAATAATCTCAAAAAGTCTCTGTCTGGACTAATTCACTAAACAGTCGTCCAATCTGCTCCACTTCTTCAATTCTTTCTCTTCTCATGACTTCTGCATGCAGGAGGTCTGTGGGACATGCTTTTAAAGGTACAATAAACAGAATATTCCACAGTGGTCAGATGGAAATTGGCAGTTGAAGTTGCCAGTTGAGAAGCAGAACTGCTTAATGTCCCTAAAAGTTGATCTTTTCCGACCATTAATATTTCTGTTTATTGATCCAAAGCGCTTGAGGATTTTCCATACTTCCAGTTAGTGGAACGGAAATGGGCTTTTCTTGGTCTTGAATGGCTTTGTAATGATGAGTGTCTGTCTGTCTGCAGATCTACATGGACAACTGAGCATATAATCATGTTTTTCCCTCCAACTCTGGATTAGTTCCAGAGAGGCAGTGATGGAGAAACAGCTCTAACAGCACTCAGGTATTAGTGTGCTAACTCTGGTGACCCTTCTCTTTCTTCGGTTCTCTTTGTGCATGTCCATCAGAGGCGGACCCACGGGCAGATATGTACGTGGAGGGGAAGGATCAGATTGGTGGCTGGTTCCAGTCATCTCTGCTAACCAGTGTGGCTGTGCGAAACAAAGCACCTTACAAGTGAGTATGTGTAGAAGATACATGAATGAAAAATCATCCTTGTTGGAAAGAAAACCTCATAATTCTGCCCTTTACATTGTGTGAACACTTCAGGATGAATGGATCAACAGGTGAACTTTCCAAGTTACATTAAAGGGCCCAGATCCTGCATTTAATAATTTTTTTCCTGAATAAATAATGACTGGTTTTGGTGTGTTTTGTGTACCTTCTGCAGTCCTAATTTCTTTTTTTTTTTTTTCTCTCGTCATCCTTTAGAATTCAATACTGCCTTTGTTGCTGTGCCTTTTACATCCCATTCACACTATACTGTTCCATTACTGTTTTGTCTATTTGTTGTATTGTTTCAGTCATTCCTTGCACTTTGTTCAATGCTGTTCACCGCCTCCTGTACAGTATTATTTATGGTGCAATACTAGTCACTCTGGAAGGTTTAGATAGCGTACACACTATACTGTTACATTATTGTATTGTCTGATTATTGTATTGTCTCTGTCATAACTTGCACACTATCACCCTATATACGTGTACACAGCTGCTAATGACAAAGTAACCTTGGACCTTGAATACTCATGTTTACTCACTCACCTCTTAAATGTGTGCATCAGGTCATTGGTTGTCCACGGCTTTGCGGTCAGTGAGAAAGGAGAGAAGATGTCTAAGTCTTTGGGAAATGTGGTGGACCCTGACATCGTCATCAATGGAGGAAAGGTATATAACAGAGCCAGCAGTCACTCACTTCATTCATCCACCTGTCATTCAAAGTATTCAAATATCCATCCACTTACTCTGTTCAGCAGCAATCGATTTAGTTCAATCTGTCATTCATTCGTTCTTCAATCTATATATCCAACAAACTATACCCAATCATTTAACTGTACATGCATTTAACTATCCATTTTCTTTCAGTCTGTTTATCCATCTTTTCATCCTTTAGATTGTCTGTCTGTCCATTAGTCTCTCTGTCCATCAGCCTATCCATATTTATCAATATTTCAATTTATCCATTCATTTAACCTTCAGTCCACATGCTTATGCATCAACTTATCCATCTATCCAGCAATCCAATTATATTTTTATCTTTATATTTATCCATCCATTCCTCCTTCAGTCTATGCTTTCATCCAGCAGTCCATGCATCTATCCAACTGATCTTCAATCCATCCATCCAGCCGCCCCCCTAAATATAGTGTCATTATGGTGTCTGCTATCATTGTAAAAATGCATTGATGCATTATGATGCATTAATCTAAAGGTGGCACTTCAGGTGCGTTAATTTTGAAGTGTTATCAGTTATAATATATTATACCAGTCTTCCATAAAGTACCATAAAGAGTAAAACTCTTTTGCCATTTTCAAATATAAAAAAAGCGATTTCACATTGCACTGAATTGTTTCCTAAAGCAACATAATTAAATCTAATTATTAGGTTCTAATATCCATCATTTACTCTTGCAGTCATATTTCTCTCTCTCTCACTTTTTTTTTTTTTTTTTTTTAAGGATCAAGCAGCTTCTCCTCCTTATGGTGCGGATGTGTTGAGGTGGTGGGTCGCAGAGTCCAATGTGTTCTCTGAGGTCCAGATCGGCCCCAAATCTCTGAACTTAGCCAGAGAGAACATTAACAAGGTCAGACGCACACACCAGCAGGGATGGGCTTAGTGTAAGACAATGCACCTGCATGCTGGAGGGGTCACAGTTCACAAATGGTCTAACACACCTGATTCTCATCAGTCAAATGACAAACCATTTAATGAGATGAATCAGATGTTTTAGAGCAGCAAATGCGGTGGTTCTCAATCTCCATACACAACAATTATAAACTGTAAACAAAAAAAGGTTTAAAAAACATAATCAGTTTGGTTTCTCTTTCTCCGATTTGATGTATAGAGTGTAGAAGTTAATATCTTACAAACTCTCTCTGTAGTTGAGGAACACTCTGAAGTTCTTGCTGGGGAACCTGCAGGGTTTTGACCCACGCACTCAGGCTGTGGACGTCAAAGACATGCACTACATAGACCAGTACCTGCTGCACCTGCTCCGGGAATACAGCATCAAGGTGAACTTTTGCTGCAATTTCAGGATATTCCTGGTGTGTTCTGTACCCTTGCGTGTACTCAGACTGGGCTGAAATGTGTGTTAGGTAACTGATGCCTACAGTGAGTTTGACTGTGGTCGAGTAATCCGTCTTCTCCAGAGCTTCATCACCAGAGACCTGTCCAACTTCTACTTCAGCATCATCAAAGACAGGTCAGTGGCTCTCCTTACCCGTCACACTATACAGTCAGAACCAGTCTCAGACCTAGTCTAAATCTGACTAAACCCAGAAATGCCACCAAATCTGTCATCTAAATTTGCTACATTTATTAAATATCCTATTCTTTATTTCTTTATCCCCTCAAACCTTTGTGAGACATTATGTAAAAAAAAAAAAAAACGTTATTTCAAAATCATAAATCATTTTATAATAATGTAAAAGCATAGAAACAGGTAATATTAAAATATATTATGACTAACCTATCTTTATCTCTTAGAATTAAACAGGCTGTTAATGTGCTTTTAAGTCTGATGAGCTCTTTTCTGATTGGCTATCTTATACTGTGCCTCAGTCTAAAAGCAGTTCAGGTAGAAACACTCTATATAACTTCACCGTGAATGGGCGGATTCAAACGATTGTAGTTCAAATATGCAAATGTATAAATGTGTAGGTTTTTTTGACATCACAAACACAATGAATTCAAAACAGGCTGTTTTGGGGGCTTAATTTCCACAATTCCAAAAACTGAATAGACTGTGGTGTGAACATCTACATCAAACTCTTCTTAAAAAAAAAAAGAAAAAAAAAAAAAGAAGAGTTTTTACCCTGATATGTGCCCTTTAATTGTCTCCCCAGTTCAATTTGGACACAGATTGGCCACTTTCTAGTCACACACAAGTTTTAGCATGCACTCTTACATTTCTCAGACCATAAAGCAGGGCTGCATTGACTGGTCCAGCTCTCTCTCCATCAGGCTGTACTGTGATGCGGAGAACTCGCTGGGCAGGAGGTCATGTCAGACGGTTCTAGAGGAGATTCTGGACGGTGTGTCGCGGTCAGTCGCACCAATCCTGCCTCACCTGGCTGAGGAGGTGTACCAGCATGCACCTGGACATGATGGTGTGTACATATACATATATTCACCATCCACTTAATAGACTGACACCATCCACAGTTCTAGACTGTAGTCAGCACCTCATTCATCACAGGTTAGTTTCTGACCACTGTTGACCAGTCTGTACCTAAACGCTGTACTCCAGCGAGGTGGACTTAAAATGGTAGGAGTTTCCAAAAAAAAGTGCCCCATGAGTGTATACACATAGTAGTATCTGCCCCTCCAGCTCAAATGACATATTTAGTTGATTTTCTGTGCGAAAATATGCACACACCCTCTGCAGATAACACACTTCTGCATTTATTAATGCCAAATTACTGTTTATTTGCTGATGAATAAATATTGGGGTAAAACTTGGTTGAAGAAAAAGTGATGGCACATTTAACTTTTTGTTTTGTTTCCAATATTTATTTCTCAGCAAATAAATGTGAAGAAAAAAAATTGTAGTACCACAGGTAGCACTGTCGCCTCACAGCAAGAAGGTCCTGGGTTCCATTCCTGTGTATAATTTACATGTTCTCCCCATAACCGCGTGGGTTTCGGACAGGTTCTTCGGTTTCCACCCACAGTCCAAGGACATGCAGGTCAGGTGAACTGGAGATGCTAAACTGCCTTTAGGTTTGTGTTTGTCCGTCTTTCTGCCCTGTGATGGAGTGGTGACCTGTCCAGGGTGTTTCTTTGCCTTTCATCCTATGAGTGCTGGACATGAACCATGACCACCCCACCGCACGATAACATAATTTAGCTGCGACTGACAGATAAAGCTCTGGATAAATTTTATTGAGTATGAACATATCCCTCATCCATTTCTACCCTTATCTACTTAAAACTCCATAGAAGGTGAGACTCTGTTCCGGACTGGCTGGGTCAAAAGCAGCTCTGTGTGGCGGAAGCCGGGGTTGGAGGAGGCCGTGGAGGGGGCTTGTGCCATCAGAGATTCCTTCCTGTCCTCTATCCCAGGACGCAATGCAGTGGAGTACGATCTCACCATCGCCATCGAACCTGGCCTTCTCTTTGAGCTTATGGAGGTAAGAGGGACTGCAGGGTTTATGAATGAAAACTACCTGGGGTCTTTTGAATAACTGTCCCCACAAATTCCCTGAGGGGTGAAAGGCTGTTATTCTTCATCTCTCGCAAAAACTACTTCTGATCTAGTTTTTAACTTTCCTACCCCACATTAAAAACATCTCGTCCTCTTCATCCCATCAGTCTCTGCAGGAGGAGCCCACCTCCACCTCATCTCAGCTGACGGAGCTGATGATGGCATCCCGCACCACCTTAACCAGCGCTCTTCCCAGGGACCTGCCCTCTGACACTGTCACCAACAATGGGAGCTTCCTCATCAACCTGGAGGGTCAGACACTAAACACTCAATTCCTAACAAACCACATAGACAGGATCAACCAAATTTGCACTCCGGCACTACACAAGACAAGTAATGCCTTTGTTCGCGCACACTGGCATTACTGTTGCTCCATATGGCAGAATATTAGACTAGTTTATATTATCAAAGCACATACACACTACTCTTCTACCATATTAATAATCAGTCATTTTATTTTGATACAGTGTTTACTGAAATATAGTCCAGATGATAAATATCTGAATCTTTTTGGGAACAAGAAATTAAGTGAAGAATTATATACTGTAATTTATAATAATTTCTTATAAAGATATCAGCCTTGAGATTTGAGCCCCACTTGCATTAAGATGTATTCTGGATATTGTCATTTGAAGTCCATTTTAATGTTATAGAACTCTATAAGTCCGCTCTGTTCATCATTCTGGACCTCTTTTTTTCTTTTTTTAATGTTTTACGGTTTTATACCTTTTTACAGCATTTCAAATGATTTAAAACCAGTGTTTTTTTCAACAGGATTGATTTAAAATTATTAACAGCAATTACTGAAAACCTTAGCGTGTGCATATATGTCATTCACCAAAATGGAACTGTTTGCAATGGTACTTTTACTATATTAGTTTAAATCGGCCACTTTGGGTAACTAAATGATAGAGCCATTAACAATCTGATCTAATGCTCTTCCTCTGTTTGCTCTGTAGGTGGCGTTATTCGTGAGGACAGCACATACACTATAGCCGCGGTCCCCATCTCTCTCTCCCGCTGTCCTCGATGTCGTCGTTACACATCGGACACCCCTGAATGCCTTTGTCCACGATGCCAAACTGTCCTCGGACACACCCAGTAAATGCCTGACGACCGCACTGCTTCTCCTGCTCGGGTTGCGGCAGCAAGTCTGTGTCAAGAAAGGGCTTTCCAGGACCAGTGAGGACCTTCTGGATGGCTCTTGATGAGGAGCCGGATGAGGGCAAGGGTCATTGTTTGAGAAATGCAGAGTTTGTGCACATCCTGTAATGATTATGCTAGACAGCGTGAAAAAGTCTTAAGACCACCTAATACAATTAGATATTTCAAACTGTCTGTCTGGGAAATAAGCCTTTATTTGCTTGGGGAAAAAAAGCTAATTAGAATAAATGCAAATATATACATTCTGCCACAGTGCTGGCTTGCTCTTGAGGCAACTAGAAAAACGCTGGTTTCTAATGATTTTTTTTACAAGCAAAAATCCCCAGATAAACAGTTTAACTGTATTAAAAAATGTAACCTGCACAAAATACGGCATTTCTCAAACAGATCCATAATTGAAATGCTCTCAGTTGCTGTGTGGGAACAAAGACCTGGCTCTGGGAGTATTTATTCAGGAGGTACCAAAAACAAAGGCACTTAACCCTCGAATTCTGACCTCCTTTAACTCCAGTGTGGAGCAGGTGACCCATCAGTAGTCAACTGACTTGTCCAGTTTCATACAACGTACGCATGTGTCTGTTAATGTATGCGTGTGCAGGGGTGTGTGTGTTTGTAAGAATGGGAAAGATATTAAGATACAGAACAAAGGGGACAGTTACTGGCACCTGAGTTTTACAATTTATTTTATTGACATTATTTCTAAAGCCATGGGAGAGGGTCTCCTCCTGCCAGTTCTGTGTATTTGAGTTCTCAGAAGGAAAAAAGTGATTATTCAACGTCTGCATAAAAGGAAATGTAGCTCCTGGATTTCTGGCCGTCTCTCTTTACCAGCTGATGAGAAAAAAAATGCTTTGACTGCTTTTCCTTGTACACAAACCAAATTCAATAAAAGGCACACATGAAGGATGCAAGTAGTATTATATGGGTCTGTTGCAAGAAGCAGCTACAATTAAAGATTCTCTCGAGTGGACGCTGTTCTTCTAAGAACTTCCATAGAGTTTACATTCAAAATTTAAACTGATATGCTCTGAATGAAACAGCTATAAACAAAATAATTCACCATCTCCACGTAGTTCATCCAAGCCTACCTGTTGGATCATAAAGCTGATAGTTCTTATTACAGTCAAACTCAAAGCCCAGGCCTTTTTTTTAATCTATAAACCTGCATGCTTTTTTGCTTCTGTACAGTAAGAAACAGGGGAACCTGTGCAGAATTGTGTTAGTTACAGCTTAGAGCCTCTATTCTGCAAAACACAGGCCTGTCCCAGACTCACTTCTACATAAACAAATGCAAAAATACCTTTTGTTACATTTAGGATCCGCTTTTCTGATGGAGCAAAGGAAAAAAAGTGAAAAGGGACACGTGTTAGTTTTAAATGGCTCTCAAATGCACGTTACTCCCAAAGAGATGACCGGGAAACAATTACAAAGTTAACACTGAAAAATAATTATGAAAAAAAGAAGAAAAATGACCTAAAACATGTACATTACATCTTGTATGCAGCTGTCTGACTTTTTTCAGCTCTGATTGAACGCCACCAAATGAGGACCTACATGAATTAACTGACCCACTTCACACTGTCCACTAATACACTAATACACTTCTTGTATGATAAAGTACTGCATATTTGCACTGGGCACTACTAAGTAAGGCCTTGTCTTAAAAATGCCCCTTTATTCACCAATCATGCTTGGATGCATAAAACTGCAAACACCTATCTAGCATTCTTTTTCATTTGGTCCTTTCTTTCACCTTCTTCTCCAGGTTTTAGACCCAAAATGTCTTGCTTTAGCCAGAGGCTTGATAAAAGTCCTTGTGATTTAGCACTACTGTGTGTTCCTACAGCCTAAATGGAGTGGGTGCAGCCACACAAGGGCCAGCTGTGGTTACTGACAATGCTTTAAGTGATGAAATTAGATTTACACAACTGTCCCCTCACTCTGAACGTAGCTGATCAGTCAAACACCTTTGGTGTCTGAAGTTTGCTTCTTTAGTTTCCCACTGGTGTGTAAATAAGACATGCAGTTTACACAGGATACAAGCTTAATTACTTGTTAGCTGCAAAACTAAAGAAGCAAACCTCACACACTTTGTCTTTGCTGACCGCCCACATTTGGAGTAAAGGGTGAAAACTGCTGCAAATGTATTTTTTTTTTTGCTCATCTGTTCCATTAATGTGATTGACTGGCTTGAGAGAGCCCAAGATCAAGTAGATTTAAAGTAGTGACACTCCTGAAAATAAGCCAGTCTCTTCAGACCTGTGCTTAGAACGTGTTTGGACTGTCCTTCCCTTCACAATACAAGCCCTTTCACTCTTTTTTTTTTTTTTTAGTCTCTCCCCTCTATCTCTTTCCCTACCTACTGCTACCCTGGCTGTCTCTCCCTCACTCCTCCTCCTGCAGTGAGTCCACCGTCTCCAGCAGGTGCAGCGCCAGGCTGTACTGGGCGTGATTTTCCGGCAGCATCTCGATGACTTTGCTCACCAGGCGGCTGCTCTGCTGCAGCGGCACTGAGGGACACCGCAGCTCACTCGGGTCCTGGAGGAACACAAAGAGAATGCATGTGTTGTGTGTGTGTGTGTGTGTGGAGAACAAGGCTATAGGTGCAAGGGGTTTTTTTTTTCTATTAAGTCTGTGTTTTGAACACGGATAGGGGCAGTTGTGTACCTATACGTGTGTGTATGTGTGCACTCACCATTGCTTTGAGCCAGGTGCACAAGGTGGGTGGCAGCCGTGCGAGGAGCTCCATGGTGGCTTTGGTCTGGGTTTGTGAGTGCAGCAAAGAGAAGGCCAGTCTCTGACCAGTCAGAACCAGGAGCTGAGAGCCCAACACATCTTTATCCTCCACCTCCAACATCACCTGACAGAGAGAGAGAGATGCTTGTAATGTGTTCCTAAGACAAATATACATAGTGATGTTCATTAATTTTACTTCAGACATTTCATATTAGGAATTTTTCTCGACAAGCTATTTTCAGGCAACTTTAGTGAAAGTTTAGAGATGGAAAATGCTGAGCCACAATCATTACATTCCCCTAATTACTATGGAAACCTCCTGAGTCAACAATATGGTCCAGCAGGGTGAACCTAATTACCCCCATTTAGCAGAAGGCTATTTTCTGACTGGAGTGTAAAGAATAGTTTTGATGTTTAAAATGTGGGTCAAAAGTAAAAATAAAGAAAACCCTTTTATATGCAGATGCATCCAAACTTTCCTCACCTCCTCTGCACGCAGGTCCAGGCCTTGGTTGTAAAGCTCCCAGACGAGGTGTCTGCGTAGTATATCGGTATTGACCTGCAGCAGAGAGGCCAGTTCCATGCACACGGCCGGCCAGTCCACCTCCCTACCCACTTTACCAGAGCCATTATCCTCTGCTTCACCCGCAGCCTTCACCCAGCCCGTCAACACGTGCATTAAAAACTGCAGAGAGAGGAAAGACATGATTTTACATCTGCTCTATAAAAATGGCCCAAAATTATACGGTCTGGCCAAAAATTATAAGAGCTGCACGATATGGAGAAAATATCAGTACTGCGATTTTATTGCAATTGTGATGCCTTTCATGATATTAAAGGGCCCTTATCATCACTTTTCTTGAATTATAAAGATTCGAAGTCTGTAAATATTGTTTCTAATGGTACATTCCCTCCCACCATCCATACAGTCCATATATGGAAAATAAACAACAAAAACAGCCTGTTTTCAAGTCAAGTTTTTGTGATGTAACAAAACCAACACATTTAAATACATCTTAATCTGGCTACAGCAGTTTAGCTCCACCCATTCATGCACCAATTCACCAACACCTTTAATGGTTAAAGATTAGACTTTTGTCCAGTACATCACCTGGAGCTGTGATTGGTCGCAGGCTCATTTGCATATTGCAGCCTTTAGTCATATCAGTATTGCAAAGACCAATACTGCGATACCGATTAACACACGATATATTGTGCAGCCCTAATTCTAATTGTGCAAATTTAAGATTTACAGAAGAAAGAATCTAACTGTGGGATCAAGTCAAGTATAAAGACACAGGTAGACAAAACAGTGCATAATTGCTGGGGGTGGGAACGGGAAATGAGTCTGACCTCCTGTCTGATGGCCACAAGGTTGGGGTCCACATCTCCACTAGGCAGAAGCTGGATGGATGTCAGCTCCCTAAAAAATGCATTTTTCCCCTGTTGAGGATGACGAGGCACAAATTACACCACAAGGTCACATTTACACAAATGAGAAGTGAAACAAGTGAAGTTTTTCTACATAAATGTGTAAATGTGTATACAGAGCAGCATTATTCTTTTTAATGCTGTGACTGGACTGGACCTTTGACTGGAAACAAATGTGTCTTCAGACTCTCTGCTTTATCAGGTAATCCAAGCAGTAATTATGTAATGTACATTGGTGTTGCTATTGTTGTGACATGGAGTCACAACAACAGCAGCTGTTCAGGTTACTATTTTATGCTTCCTGAGAGGATGAATAAAAATGTGTTTTTGAAAGTGACCTTGCTGTCGAAGAGGCTGAGGGGTTTGAGGCGCAGGGAGAAGCTCATGGCGGCGTGCAGCAGGGACGCCAGCAGGCAGTGGTGCTGCACCAGCGGATAGTGAACCACCTTCTGCTGCAGAGCCAGTTCTGCAATAGAGTCCGGACCCTCCGCACAGCCCCACGCCTCCTCCACACACAGCTCAGGCACACACACCTCCTCCACCCCGGAGTCCGCCTGAAGGAGAAAGAACCGTCCTTTTAGTCCAGTTTTGATCAGCTGAAGATTTATTTACTACTTCAAGAAGTTAGTTTTTAGTGAGATCACATGAACACATCAGCCAAGCACATGCAAATGAGTAGTGAAGCTAAAATGTTTAGGATTAGACATAAAATAAATGTAAACACAACATATACTCAGTCACATATGTTCAGTCAGTTTCTATATTAATATTTTTGATGATGTCACTGTCACAGTACTGTAAATTCAATGAGAGTTAAGGAAATACACATTTAAATACTATACAATGCAGAAAAGGTACTTTTGGATATTTAAGTCAATATTTTTCCCGATCTTCTGCCCAATTTAGAGAGTCAAGGAAACAGACATTCAAATACTTGAACGCAAAAAAGGTATTTTTAGATATTTGTCAACATTTTTCCTGAATGTTTTGCCCACTCTAGTCATGTCCAGTTCCACCGACTAGCGATGGACCCCCCCAATCAAAAAATTATTTTAATAAGTTAATTTTCAGTGAGATCATACAAACACATGACATTTATGGTCAGCCAAGCATTTGCTCATGATTAGTGAAGCAAGTGTGACTGATTATCTTTGGACATAAAATAATACAGACACAATATACAGTATACTCATGTTCAGTCCGTTTTTATATAAATAGTTTGGTGACGGTCACTGTTATGGTACTGTCAAATTAATAAGGGTTAAGAAAATACACATTTAAATACTCTAGAATGCAAAAAGGGTTCTTTTAGAAGGTTTAGTGAAAGTTTTTCCTGGGAGGGTAGGGTGAAGATCAGGACATGGTTCCTCCAAATCACATGAAGCTCCACCACATCTTTTCAAACTGCTGGTAAAGCAACATCAATGGAAATCTCAATACGCTTGGAGGAGAACACTAACCTCCAATTCTGTCAGCTAACAAACACTTGCTGGGGTGGGGGGGTGGGGGGGGTCGGTGGGGGTAGGGTGTTGTTGGTGGGTAAATCTAAATATCTATTCCATCATATATTATAATGATCTTTTTACAGATTCATTTGGCCAAGATCTAAGCCTGAAGATGTGAGGGTCACTTTTTAAATATAAATAAAATATCGGTACTTCATCCAGTTATTCTGGACAGGTCTGAAGATTCTTTTATTTCCTTCCTGGTAATCACTTCTGAATGCCCTATCCACACAAAATTAGATATTTGTAAAAATGACTGAAATAAATAATAACTATGCCATTAAAAACTCAAACATTTCATTAATCCAACAGGCAAGTTATTTGAGCGATTAGGACCTTTTATTACCCCACAACATCGTTGACTTTATTTTCTATTAATTGCCATTTCTATTAAACTGATATTTAAACACTGTACTGCAGGTTCAGGGAGATTTCTAGAGGCCGGAGTCAGGCAGAAGCGCAGTCCAGCGCGTGCATTCCTCTGCTGTTCAGTTCTTACTTTGGAGAAAATAGCATAAGGAGGTAGAAAAGAGGAAGACGAGACCTCCATCAGAGTCTGCAGTAGCTGCACACACGAGCCCAGAAAACTCGTCACCGCTGCATCACCCATCCCTACATCCTACACGCACAGACACACACACACGCACAGACACACACGCACGGTTTAGTGAACAAACTCAAAGAGATTCGCTTAAGAGAAATTAGAATCGGAAAATTTTATTGCTGCCGGAGGAAACTGCTTATGCTACAACTGCACAGTCACACGTGGACACAAAGACAAGAGTAATATAAAGCACAATATAAAGTCAAAATAAAACTCTCCAGAAAATACTCTGTACTAAATACTATATACATTAAATGTAAGAGGTGGATATAAATACTACAGATAAATAAATAAATTAGTGCTGAAGTAGTTTACTAATCAACAGAAAACTCACCCTTCTGCAGAGTCTGTCTTTTGGAGCCTTTCCTACCTGCACACCCCACCCCAACACACACAAGAACATACATCAGTAAATCTTCACCATACCTTCTACTAAACACAACATGCACAGCGCCAGGCATTAAAGAACTCCTACAGAAGTAGAACAGCACAAAACTGCACACAAAAAGTGCACTCGCCTTTTCCACTAAGAAGGCAGTGGCGGAGAAGCGCTTGACAATAAAGGTGTTCCACATCATAGTGGAGATTCCTGAGGGGAAAAGAAGAGAAAAAGAGGAGTATTAAAAATCATTTGGAAATTCTATACCATTCCAAATTTCAGAAATCAAGATTTTCAACTAGAATGCATTTCCACAAGAACTTTCGAAGTGTGATTGCATGGTTGCCATGGTTACTGCTGTTACTAGGTGGTTGCCATGCAGTGGTTGCTAAGGTGTAGCTAGGTGGTTACTATGGCATTGCAGGTTGTTGCTAAAGTTTAGCTAGTTTGAACCCACAACTCTGTGCTTGAGAACCCAGTGCTCTAAGCACTGAGCCACCATTCCCCATTCATTCTCTATTTCACATTTAATAACTTCTTGTCTGCAGAAATCTTGACATATAAAATAAACATCTACAACACCTTCAAAACCACACTGTATGTTACCATATGCAAAACAACAAAAAGTGTTAATTTATGAATAAACATTTGAAACATTTGAATGGTGGTGCAGGACGATGCATGGTCATGGCTGGACTTCCCTCAGTAAAATCTCCTACCTAACTGAACATGAGGGCTAGAAATCATCTTCAGATACTCCACTGACCACTCCAGATACCGACCCATCTACAGCAGAGAGAGAGAGAGAGAGAGAGAGAGAGAGAGAGAGAGAGAGAGAGAGAGAGAGAGAGAGAGAGAGAGAGA
>JBBPCZ010000001.1:38202213-38224735 GCA_037974445.1 Brycinus macrolepidotus | reverse complement strand
GAATCTGGAACCGAACCTGTGTTCTCCTCACCAGCTCACACAATATCAACTACTTTTTTTACAAACAAAACAAATCTGGATACTTTTTACTGCTTTCTTGTTTGTTTGTATTTATTCTAATGTTAACTTTGTTAGCAGAAAGACACTTTATCACACACTGAGCTTTAAACAATTTGCATAGGTGCCTAAGACTTTTCCACAGTACTGTGTGTAAATTAGCTCTTTTTATAGCGGCTGCCCTGTACTGCAGCTCATTCAAAAAGCAGCACAGGGCGAAACACTCCTCAAGGCGCCACTAAACTGGTGAAAGTCAAACAGGGAGATACATGGTTTTGTGACATGTACACATGGAAATTTTAACAATATTTACATACTTCAAGCATTTTCAGTTCCAGAAAACTGATGACATGAGCCCTTTAATAAATAGAAAGCCCCTCAAATCGCAATATGAAGCAGTATAATTGCAATACTAATAATTTGTTCTTATTGTACAGTCCTATTGTTTAAACTCTAACTCTGCGTGAAAGCATGATAAAATTCAAAATGAAAAGAGGAGGCAGCTCTCAAGCTGAACAGAGCTTCAACGCCATCTAGTGGACCACTCAAAAGTATGCAATACTGCATTGCTCTGGTCACTACTGGAACAGCAGGTTTCTTGTTGTGGGCTTAAAGAACTTTTGCACTGGAGTTATGCAGCTAATGTAACTAAAAGGTAATACAAGTTTATGTCTGACAAAATCTTTTTGAGCTGTTATATTTGCTTTTATCTCCAGTGCAGAACTAACGAAGCAAACACCATGAACTACGAATCTACAGAGACTGTCCTTCATTGCTGATGTTAGATATGGCTGTAATGATGGACAGATATACAAAACATCTTATGGACATACATATGCTCATTTTAAGAGGGCGAGCAGCAGGCAGACAACATTATCAGCAACAATCATTGTGTCTTCAAGGAGGTCTTTATGCCTTTAAGAGACAGAATAGGAGCATTTGTATTACCCATAGTTTCATTATGTGCAACAGAAAAAAATCCCTTAATTCTGCAATATGGAGCTAAGGTGTCCCATATTAAGAGCAGTGCCCTATATTGGTTGTGTATTATAGTGGATAACATCACTGCCTTCCAAGCAGGAGAGCGGGGTTTGATTCCTATCCTGGGCGACACACTACACTAGTAAGAGTCCTTGGGCAAGACTCCTACTAGTATCTGTGATACTCGAAAACTGTAAGTCTGACACTCTGGATAAAAGCGTCAGCCAAATAATGTTAATGTATTTCTCAATATTTTGTCATTTCCTTCTACAACGAGATACTTCACCTAATTATCAATGAACATTAAAATAACTGTAGTTGTAAAATTTTACTACAACTACACAGCAAAACAAGCTCGAATCAATGTCAACTACTCACACTTGATCCCAGGGCCTGTTCAACTGCAGAAATCCACCCAGTACTTTCCTGGATTCAAATATCAAACTATAATCAAGCAGAACTGGCAACACAGAAAGCACAGTATTGTATTGGTTTGCTAAAATGTCTTGGTATGCTGAAGCCCTCCACTGGAAGTAAGGGGCCACCTGAATTAAAAAATGAAGAGGTGTGTCCCAATACTTTTGTCCATATAGAGTATTTGACTTAGCATTAGGAGCTAATGCTAACTTACCTGACTATCGGGGGCTACAGTTAGGTGTGTTACCAAATGTTAAACAAAGAATATAAGCTAAAGCTGGTTAATAGAATGACTTCTCATTTAGACACATGAATCTGTGAAGAAAAAGAAGGAGAATAAAGACTGTTTTCCTCCCTTGTAGCTCTTGGTCCTTCACTGGTCTCGCGCTCGTCCGTTAAATTTTGAATTTGCCACGAGCTTTAATTCGCGCGGGAAATAAGCTTCATGCCCAGGGTGAAGATTTGTGCACCTTAGAGTGAAAGTTAGATGGTTTATTTTACTAACGCTGTCATTCACAGGCCTCTCTGAACACATGGGCGCTCTTGAATCAAATGATACTGTATGCAAAAAAAATATTATTTAATTCACTTCTATTGACTTCTGTTCTATTCATTTCATTCACAACTTATTTTATAAATAATTATTTTTAATTTCCTGTATTTTTCTATAAAATTGTATTTTTTAGTTATATAATATATATTATATTAATTAATATAATTGTTAACACATTCTGAAGAAATGGAAATGAAAAATATTTTTTTCGTTTTACAGGAAAAAATATACATACATATAAAATTGCATCTATTATGGGTAGGTGGTTTTAATGTTACGGTTATATGTGTGTGCGTGTGTCTGCGTGCATGTATGTATGATACACACACACACACACACACACACACACATATTTATCGTAACATTAAAACCACTTGCCTATTATTGTGTAATTACTCTTCTGCCAAAACAGCCCTGACCCGAGGCATGGACTCCACAAGACCTCTGAAGGTGTGCTGTAGTTACTGCACCATGTTCTGTCAGTTGTGAGGTGGAGCCTCCATGGATCAGACTAGCTTGTCCAGAACATCTAACAGGAGCTTGATCAGACAGAGATCTGGGAAATCAACACCTTGATCCTTGCTTCATGAGCACAAAGGAGACATTATCCTGCTGAAAGAGGCCACTGACATTAGAGAAAACAGTTATCATGAAGAGTGCACTTGGTCTTCAACAATGTTTAAGTAATAAACACATGTCCATTGTAGGCGCTTTTGGTGGTGGACAGGGGTCAGCACGGGTACTCTGACTGGTCTGCTGTCACATACACAGCAAGATGTGCTGTGTTTTCTGACACCTTTCAGTCACAGCCAGCATGAACTTTTTCAGTAGTTTGTGCTACAGGAGCTGTTCTGTGGGATCAGGCCAGACTGGCTAACCACATGTAGGGGGCGATGCTTGGGTACCTGTGACCCTGGACCCTGTCCAGTTGTCCTTCCTTGGCCCAGTTTTGGAAAGTACTGACCACTGCATACTGGGAACCCTTCACAAGACCTGTTTCTGGAGATGCTCTGAACCAGTTGTTATAGCTTCTAACAAGTGCAGAGTAGTAAAATAGTCCCAGGCCAGTTACAAAATTACATGTTCTGGTTTTATCAGGCCTTGCTATGTTAAAAAACCAAGGCACAGCTACTGGCAGGTATTTAATCACTGCAATAGTTTCTAAGAGCCTCATTGTGGTAGCTTATAGGAGTTAATTTTGCAGCTGTGTCTTACTTTACAAGTCTGTGGTTCACATAAAACATTGGAATATTTCTTTAAAGAGTGATGCTTGGTTCTGCATATTTCCTGTTACATCATAGCTAATAAATAATAAAACAGAGACATGTTGCGGGTGTAACCGGCCCTAAGGCTGAGCGCTCACACAGGAGGACTCATAAATGTTTAAAACTGATAAAACTACAAAAGCAAAAGCAGAGATATTATTTTGGTATTATAGGATATTCCAGCTTCTAGTTTATTGTCTTAAAAACCTGCTAATGTCATGAATCTATGTATTCAGGCTTTGTGTAAACAGGTTTATGATGCTGAGGTGGAATGGAAGGTATGAATATGGGCAAAACATCACAGTAGTGGTGACAGAAGAGGGTCCATCCAGTCACTACTCACTGGGCTGTGGTTTGCTGTAACTGCCACCAGGGGGCCCCAGATAGCAGTTAGTATTTTACATTAGTTTATATGTAGACAGCTCTGGAAAAAATAAAGAGACCACTGTAAAATGATCATTTTCTCTGGTTGTGTATGTGTGTGTGTATGCATGTAATTACATATGAACACATATAGAAATATATGTAATTATTTATTTAATTTACTTCTTGTTTTATTGTCTTTACTCCTTATCCTTATTCCTCTTGTTGCAATGAGTGCATGTTTACGACAAAAGAATTTCCCTCGGGATTAATAAAGTTCTTTCTTATCTTATCTTATCTTATCTTATCCTACTTTCCTAATCAAAACAATTGAAGAAATACTGTTTTTCATACTTTTCATACTAATGTTTTGACTGATGTGGTTCAGGGGCTCCCAAGCAGGAAATTACTAGGGGCCAAGCACCTAGCAATGTCTTGGGACCTGTGGCTTTCTAATAAGGCCTGTTCTGTTTAGTCTCATCTGAAAAGCATCTAAAGCATGGGCCCGTTTTGGAATGAATATTATGAATAGCTAATAAATAACAGATAGGGGACATTTTTTTGCAAGACACGCAGAAAAAGCATGAACCGGCATCACTAGAGACGTTCAGAGTTTCGCAGCCCACGTGTTTCTGGGCAAAATAATCAAAGAGCGGATATGGCAAACCACTGTATACACAGACCACTGTTCTCTCTCTCTCTTTCTCTCCCTCTCTCTCTCTATGTGTATTTATAAGTATATATATTTACAGATATATGTATATGTATGTATATTATATATACATTATATACACATATGTATCACTATTGGATAATAGGCAGCTTTGGGGCAGCTGGTGGCCTACTGGTTAGGGCGTTGCCCCTGCAATCAGAAGGTTTTACTTTAATGAATGCAATAGTGATACATACAAATTCATTCATTTTCTGTAGCTGTTTAATCCTTATTAGGGTCGTGGGCACACAGAGTCTATGCCGGGGTCTACGGGCGCGAGGCAGGGACTCACCCTGGGCGGGGTGCCAGCCCACTGCAGGACACACACACACACACGGTCAATTTAGAATCCCCATTTCACCTGACACGCATGTCTTTGGACTGTGGGAGAAACCAGAGACCCCTGAGGAAACCCACGCTGCCACAAGGACCCGGATTTAAACCCCCAACCCTGGAGGTGTGAGGCAACAGTGCTACCCACTGCGCCACCGTGGGGCAGAAATCTCTATAATTTTACATACTGAGAGGTCTCACTGTAGTTTACAGGTATTTGATTTTATTTCCCTGTTTTTAGAAGCTACTTTTACTTTTCCCCCCACTTAAATAAGAGTTAAGGCTACACTGCCCAGACGGTGCCAGCAGGTGGCGCAGTGTCATCATCAGCCGCTGGAGCGAGACGGGGAGATGTGTGTGTGTGTGTGTGTGTGTGTGTGTGTGGATGGTCTCTCCTCCTCTGCTGCTGGAGGAGAGTGGAGGCTGGAGCCCGGTTCTGGACCCGTGCTGGAGAGGCTGAGCGCTGCCGGACCGCGGAGGCATGGCAGGCGGCCGCCGGGGGCTGGTGGCCCCGCAGAACACCTTCCTGGAGAACATCGTGCGGAGGTCCAACGGTAAGGAACCCTCCACCGGCCGGGGGGCTGCAGAACTTTTTTTGGGGGGTGTGGAGGAGATAGACACGGGGGTGACACAGAGTAACCGACTTCTGGATCATCTGGACCTTCTCAGAACCTGCGGTGCTGATTGTCCGCAAAGTTACGGTAGAAAAAACCGACCAGGCGCAAAACTGTGCGGCAGATCCGCTCTCAGCATAAAATAAAATAACAACTCTGCCTCATCTCTTACTGCACTGAAGATTATTCTAGAAACTAGCAAAAAATAAGGAAGCAAAAGACGAACTAAAAACGACACAAAAAATGATAATTTTTTTATTATTATTTAATAACAACACTTCTAGAGGTAGCATCTTATTATTATAATACTACGTAAGAATGAAGCGTCATTTCGCAGTTGCGGGTGATTAAAAAAGTTACACTCAAAATCTGCCTAAAATGAGCATAAATTAGACTTTAAATTTTTATGGTAAACTTCCCATAGTACTTGGAAGTAAAAAAAAGGATTTTATTCCAAAAAAAATCGCATTATTTTCTTTTTGTGCGTTTATTATGAATTATTTACACAATGTGAAGTCTAGCTGGCATTTTTTATTTCTAAAAGATTATTTTTGAGCTTATTGTTATAATGAACTTAGTATTAGTTTGTACCAGGCTGACTCTGTAGGACTGAGGGAGATGTTCCAGGCAGTGATGCTGTGAATGGGTTATTAGAGAGGCAGGAGAGGTGTTTAGGAGTTAATGTTACGTACTGAAGACAACAGTGGAACCGAGGAATAAGTGTGGGCAAAATATTGTACTGGAGTGTAAAATAATGTCATTTGAATCATTTGAGTTAAAAAAAAAAAGGAGCCATAAAGGACCCAAATAACGTTAGCAAGGTTTGAGACAGTATAGTGTGAGGTAACTACGTTTTGAAGCAGCATAGTGTGAGGTAACTGTGTTTTGAAGCAGTGTACAGTGGGAAGTAACTGTTTTGTAGCAGTATACAGTGTGAGGTAGCTAAATTTTGTGGCATTTGCACAGTGTGAAGTAATTTTAACTATGTCTAGAGGCAGTGTACAGTGTGAGGTAGCTACATTTTGTGGCATTTGTGCAATGTGAGGTAATGGTAGCTACGTTTAGAGGCGGTACACAGTGAGGTAGCTACTTCTTAGCTATGTTTAAAGGCAGTATCCAGTGTGAGGTAGATATGTCTTGTGATGTTTGTACAGTGTGAGGTAACTATGTTTTGAGGCAGTACACAGTGTGAGGTAGATGTCAAGGCATTTCTACAATGTGCTATATTTAAAGCGGGTATACAGTGTGAGGTAATTATGTCTTGTGATGTTTGTAAAGTGTGAGGTAACTATATTTTGAGAGAATATACAGTGTGAGGTAGCTACATGTTATGGCTTTGGACAGTGTGAAGTAAGAGCTTTGTTTAGAGGCACTATACAGTGTAAGGTAGCTATGTCTTGAGGCATTTGTACAGTGTGAAGTAACAGCCATGTTTAGAGGCACTATACAGTATCAGGTAGGTACATTTTGTGGCGTTTGTACAGTGTAAAGTAATGTTAGCTATGTTTTGAGGCAGTATACAGTGTGAAGTAGAGATGTCTTGAGGAGTTTGTGCAGTGTCAGTTAATGTTGGCTATGTTTTGAGGTTTACTGTGTGAGTTAGGTAAGTCTTGAGACATTTGTACCTCACATTGTTAGTGATGTTTGAGGCAATATACAGTGTGTGGTAGCTACGTCTTGAGGCATTTGTACAGTGTGATGGTAACATTAGCTATGTTTCGAGGCAGTTTACAGTGTGAGGTAGATATGACTTGAGGAATTTGTGAAGTGTCAGGTAATGTTGGCTATGTTTTGAGACAGTATCCAGTGTGAGGTAGATATGACTTATGTTTGTACATTGTGAGGTAACTATGTTTAGAGGCAGTATACAGTGTGAGGTAACTACGACTTGAGGCATTTGTACAATGTGAGGTAACGCTAGCTATGTTTATATAGAGTATACAGTGAGGTAGATATGTCTTGTGATGTTTGTACAGTATGAGGTAACGTTAGAGATGTTTGAGGCAGTATACAGTGTGAAGTAGATATGTCTTGAGGCATTTGTTCAATTTGAGGTAACGTTAGCTATGCTTGAGGCAGTATACAGTGTGAGGTAGCTATATTTTGAGGCGTTTGTACTGTGTGAAGTAACGTTAGCTATGCTTAGAGGCAGTAAACAGTGTGAGGTAGCCACACAGTATAAGGAACCTCCCTGTTAAGTACGCTGAAAGATAAAAGATAAAAGTCAGTTGAAATTTGCTGAAATATACTTTACTCAGGTAAATATTTAAATTACATGACCCCAACTACAAGATCCATCTCATCGTATGGTGTAAACCTGGTATTAACTTCTTTAATTTGAAACAGTTATAAAAACTGCGAGCTTACAGTTATATGTAGGGATGAATGGGGTCGGTTGGCACGGTGTTAACTTCTGGGTATTGTCACAATAATGATTGACAATCATGCATTTTGAACTTTACATTTTGTAAAGGTGCCGAAAAGCTTTTGTTTTCTGCGTTAAAATTTAAAAAAATAGATATTGAAATGTTTAAATTTATTAAAACACATTAATTGTAATTATTAAACATGGAAATTAGTTATAGTTTGGTTTAAAGGTCAGTGACAAGTCATGTTTGGTAGTTAACATGAAGGAACTCTGAGAGCTGTGTCCTGATGTGGGTGGGGTTGGTCGGCAGGTGTAGGCCTATTAGCGCTGGACAATATGACAGTATTTATCGTGAATAGGGCTGCATGATATGGACAGAATAATAGTATTGCAATTTTACTGCTTCATATTGATGCCTGTATCGTCACTTCTCTGGAATTAAAAAGTCTTAAGGTATGTAAATATTTGCTGCCCCATCCATGCAGTACATACATGGAAACTAAGCTGTAAAAATAGCCCAGTTTCAAATGAGATCTTGTGATGTCACAAAGCCCATCTATTTCCATTTATCTCCTTATTCAGCCCACTGCAGTTTAGCCTCGCCAGTTAATGCTGAAGTTCTAAGGAGCATTTCAGCCCCCTGCTCCCCTTTTGAAGGAGCTTCAATACAGAGCAACCAGTCAGAAAAGAGCCCGTACATATATCAGGCTTAAAGGCATAGTAACAAAAACAGCCTGTTTAATTCTATGGTTGAAAAATGGTAATGTAAGAATGAATTATGATGAATTCTGAAATCTTTTTGGTACATAAACTCGTCATATATCAACGACCTAATGAAATAAAAGGAAAGTGTGAAATATAAGCCCTTTAAAATATAAGCCCTCGGCCAATCAGTGCCTTTATTGGTTAAAGATCGGCCAAAATAATTAGATTGTGTCAGATTAAATGAACACCGAGTCGCTAACCTGGAGCTGTGATTGGTCACTCTGTCAGAAACACTGTGATTGGTTAAAGGCATATTTGCATATTGCAGCCTTCTGCAGTATCAGTATTGCAATATCATGATAATGATTAACAGACAATATATTGTGCAGCTCTAATCGTGATACTGTCACTACTTAAGTAACACTGGTTGTTTACGTGGTCCATTATAAACATAATTTGACCTGTCTAACTGTATTTAGTGCAGCATGTGACACATTAAATTGAAATCATTTCTACTCATAGTTTTTGATTGCGGTTTTTGAACCATTTGATCATACTATATTTTTGCCATATTGTCCACCACTGTGGGCTTCTGTCACAAATGTATTAAATATTATACACACATTCTAAATTGCATGCTAAACAGCACAACTACCAAGCATTACTATACTAAATCACTATCTATGATAAAGTTACATTTACAAAAACTGTAGATGCGAGTAGAATCCGTGGTGGTCCCACAGCCATCACTTGACGGGACTCTTTGGCATTGCTCTCCAGAAACAGAACTGCCTTTTTTTTTCACCCTCCCAGTGCTGGTGGGATTGTGCAATTGGGGGGTGGAGTTCCTAGTGGGTGGAACTCCACATGACTTTCTCCACGGGTGGAAAAAATTGGGAAAAATCCAAAAAATAAAGTATTTTGACCTCTTGATGGTCTTAAGATGAAAACAAGATAACTGAAACTATGTGTAATATTATTTTTATTCATATTTTAAGATCTTTATTTGTCACATACATAGTTATACAAGTCTAACATGTAGTAAAATGTGAGACTGTGCAATAGTTATCAAATGATTTAAATCAAATTGAAGAGAATTTTGGAAAGGCTAAACTAAGATAAAAGAATATTCCAGCTAAAACAAACATTACAAACATTATAAACAGAAGCAAGATCTGTACAGTGTGCAAAATATAACAGAATATTTGGATATTTATTTCTTTTAAGACAATGTTAATGCACTAAATAGAAAAAAAACAATGTTTAGAATGAAATGATAAAATAGGCTAAATTAGGAAAGCTGCCCAGTTTGATTTTTCTTCTTATTTCTTATCAAATAAGTGAAACATTCTTAATTGATTAGAAAACATTGTTTGGCTGGCACCGCATGTTTATATTTATGGTTTGGTTTAAATTAAAATCTCTGATTATTTCTGTTTCTTTTGTAGCCTTTTAATGTTGTGCCAGCCATCCCAGTCACATGTGCCAACCAACCCCATGTTGGGGGCTGGCTGGCACAAGTGCCCAACATGAAATTAGTCATGAATGTTCTTCCAGGATTTTCTTCTTTTCTACTGAAATTGAAAGACAGAAATCTGTGCCAACCAACCCTGCTCTCTCCTGCTCCCTAAAAAAGTTTTCTTTAATGTAACTGTTGTATCTTTTGTATAAATGGGATTGTAATTTGCATTTTCTAAGAAAAAAACCATAACAAATTCAGCTTTTTGATGACAAGGACCAATTTGAGAGGTAGAAACGTCCAAAAAGGGTGTTCTGGATCTTAAAAATCTGAAATTATGATGTTAAATTAAAGTCAACCTTCTGAGGTAGTCTATAGTGGGAAGAGTAATCGTTATCTAAGAAGAAAAAACAAATTCAGCTTATTGATGAAAAGGACCACCTGGAGATGGAGAAAGTTCCAAAAAGGGCCTTCTGAACTCTAAAATTATGATGTTAAATTAATTTGTCATCCCACAGAGGTAGCCTATGGTGGGAAGAGTGTTTTCAACAGAAGAGTTTGATGCTGTAACCTTTTTTCTGTTTTTCAGTTTGGACATTATCACATAGACAGACAGGTACAGCCCACATGGAGAATACTCTCTCTCTCTTTTTCTCTCATTCTTTGTCTCTCTCTCTCTCTCTCTCTCTCTCTCGCTCTCTCACTTTCTCTCTCTATCTCTCTTTCTCGCTTTCCCACTATTTGCTTCTCCCACTCTTCCCCACCTCTACATTAACTAACCAGATGTTCTATACCAATTGCTGTTAATTTACAAACGGACGGACTGGACTGTCCTGCTCGTTAGTTCTGCCCTCTCATTTACTGCTTCTAGATCATTAACAATTCACCAGTATAGATATAAGAACAACAACTTTCCAAAAGTTGTTAGTGCAGGTCACATTGGATCAGTTCCACACTAGTCTTTGTAAGAGGGATGGCTAAGGCTCGGAAGCATTGTAAAATAACAAATGTTGGCATGGAACGTTTTCTTTCCTTTTTTTTTTCCTCCATAGTGGTGGTGGTGGTGGTGGTGGTAGTATGTGTGGTGGGGTAGTTCTAGTTTAGATGAGGCATGTAGTGTGTGTTTGAGAACCATCAACATCACAAAAACCCTCTTTTTCACTTTCACCATTTGTTACACATTTAATGTGTATTTGAATCTGTCAGGATTGCTTGGAATGACCCCCCAGGTTTCCATGATTTTGTGGGAGATTCAGTTTAGCCATAGACAGTAACACTGTTTTCAATAGGTTATGTAGGTTTTCAGGCAATCAAAGCTTCAAACAGTCCGTTTTAGAGCTAACTTATGCGTGAACACATCAATCCAGGTAAAATCAAGGTTTTGTAGAGGGAAAAAGATAAAGCAAATGTTTTAAAAATGATTCTTAAATGTATTTTGGATAAATTGTGTTTAGCGAGTAGAGCAAGAGGAAACTATTTTGTAGTGAATGCTCTGTAAAACGTCATGACCATATTTTAATTCACTTTGTGTAGCTCCATGGGGCAGTCCGGTCCCATGCAGCCTCGCTTTTCTCTAGACAGGACCTCTGGGTGACCTCTGAATAATGATTTACATTGTTACCCTACATTTGTTACTAGAGAACCCAAATGTCTGAAAGTTTGTAGGCATCTACCCATCCAAGGTTTTTTTCTGCAATTAAGGGTTTTAACAATGGCACTTTCCAGCAGGAACTTCCTCTGTTCTTCTGGGAAGGCTGTACACTAAATGCCAGGGGTGTAGAACTGTGTAGGGACAGTGTGGACACGTCCCTACCAATATCCGGAGACTACTGAATTGTCCTTAGCAGTGATTTTAAATTCAAAAATTCAAATAAAACCGGAATTTTCTGTCAGTTTTTGGAACACAAATGGTTAACAGTTCTGTTTCTCTACTGTGAGTCCCACCTTCCTAACCCAGTATCATTAAAGATTGGCTGTGCTGTTTCTTGCTGTGTGATTGGCTGAAGCTTAATCTGCTTTAGGACGCGCCAAAGCTCGGTCCAGTAGTTTGTGTGGATGTAGGTGAGAGAGGACGTCTTTATACTAACTGTGCTCAAAAATACTTATATTTTTTATTTTTTAAGTTTAGATGGAAATACAAAATTCTAGATTATTGGTCTGAAAAGGTGACAGTGCCTGTCTTAAAATGTGAACTTCAAGGATCCAGTCAGGTGACAAATTATGGTGATTACGGTACTCCGTTATTGGTTGCGTGGATGACAGTACCAGTTTATAGGTTCCCCCCCCATATGTACATGTACTTTGATGTTAATGTATGAAAGATGTCCAGCGATGGCTGGAGTAAAGTTACCTCTTTTGTTTCTCTGTCAATGTCAAATTCAAACACCATAAGAGCATTAGTGAGGTCACGTAACAATGTTTGGTGATTAGTCCTGGATCACAAACACATTCCAACTCATCCCTAATGTACTGGATGGAGCTCCAACACAGTTCCACTGCTCCACAGCTTATTCTACATGGTAGTGTATCTCTTTAGAGTGTTCTGCATCAGATACACCTTACAGTAGCTGAAATCTTTAATTAGAAGACAAGTCTAGATATTTTTAGACCGAGAATGTACATAAATGTTTCATTCACTTCTATCGACGTTACTGATGAAGTATTCTGGTGAATTCTCGTCCAGCTGGTAGGCAGTGCTCATATTAACACATTTTTGTCAACGTTTGTTCATCAGTTTGGTTGCTAGGCCTCTTTCTTGACTAGATGATAACTAGGAATTGACTAGATGTTTTTCATCCTGGATTAGATTGGATCCAAAGAACTGCTTGCCAAATCAACAGCTAAGTCTGTATGCATGGCTGTCATGATGTTAGCATGATGCTAGGCAAAGTCCACGTGATTGAAAAGGAGTATTGCTGTGGAGGGCTGTCTTTCCCACTAAAGCTAAGGACCAGCCCCTATGAAAGTGCAGTCTGTTTTATGCCGAATAATTTATTTATGTTGTCAATTTCCTGTCAAAATGGCCATTAAGTACATTTCAGTGTCAGGAAATATATATTTAACAGAAAATCAGATACCTCTTTAAAACTAAATATAATATAAAATTGATCAGAGAGAATTTAACAACACATCTCCCAACCAAGTCTGTTCCCAACACTTCCACTGACATTACTTTAAAGAAACACACATTCGAAACTTCCAAAAATGAAGTTCAAAAAATGATTAAAAGATTGCCATCAGATAAACAGCACTTAAAACTTTCATCTTGAAAAATCAAGCTCCGCTTCACTAGCTTCATATATGAAAAATTAAGCTGTTTCAGTCAGTCCTTCCACCTTGGAATAAGACCTCAATGACGTGGGTTTGAAAGGATGTGCGGCGGTTCAAGAAGCCATAGGAAAAGAGAAAAAAATTGTACTAGAAACTGGTCATCTGAGATTTATGTATATATGTATGTATGTATGTATGTATGACTTATGTATGTAAATCTGTAACTGGGATTATAATTGGGATGGACAGAAAATACAGCCAACTTCTAAAACTGGAGGCCTTTAAAAGAAATATGGAGAGATATCTCTGCACTGAAAAGAAGGAAAGCAAGTCTCTCAAAAAAGAATGGAAGCTATAATGAAGGCAAAGGGAAGTCCCACTTAATACTGAAACATTTGATATCATAGTTGGTTGCTAAGGCTTCCTTTCCAGTTTCTATTCATTATATGATTCCTGCTTCTTTTTCAGACGCTGAAAAACGAATATCTCATATTTGTCAGCCTTGACTGGGAATGAATTAAATGCATTCGAAATAACTGATGGATGGATGAATATATAGACGAAAAATATTATAATATAAAGTACTGGGCAAAACACTCAGCCTGCATCAAAGAAAATTGTGCTATGAGTGCTGCCTACCAGCTGGATGAGAGCTGACTGGAAAATTTTATTGGTAGCATTAGTAGACGTGAATGATACTTTTATATACATTATATGTTTAAAAATATCTAGACATGTCTGTGCTGCTGACCTTGGGCTCGTGTGTGACCTTCCACTCATTCTACAAGGCAGTATAGTTCTATAGAGCGGTACACTACATATTTTTAGACATGCAATGTATATTAATGTATCATTCACTTCTGTTGATGCTACTGATAAAATATTCTGGTCAGCTCTTGTCCAGCTGGTAGGCAGCACAGTTTTGTTTGATCCAGTACTGTGTATTACAATATTTTTGGTCTTCATATATGAAAAAAATCCAGCTATTTCAGTCAGTCCTTCCACTGCGGAATAAGACCTCAGTGCTCAGGGTCTGAAAGGATATCTGGCTGTTCAAGAAGCCATTACTGAGAAAACTTAATAGAAGAAAAAGAAAAAAGTTGTTCTGGGCTTTGTGACATTGAGACTTCAGTTTGAAATTCAGAATTGGAATCAGAAAGTGTATTGATCCTGGAGGAAATTGCTTATGCATGTGACTGCACAGACACACACAGACACAAAAACAAGAACAATATTAATATAGAGTAAAAGTAAAACTCTCCAGAAAGTACTCTAAAATGATGCTGCGGTCAGTAAGAGAGGTAGATATAAATACTATAGTTAAATAAAATTAGAGATAGTAGAGACAATTTCGATTGCCTCTGGCTACATGGCACCATCTTTCTGAAGTCGATACCTTAAATTATGTCCACTGCAGATCCCCCGGAGCAAAAAGTGCGTCTTCTGCGCGATTGGTGCGGCGTCTTGGAGTTTGACATTTCTTAAATGTCAGCTCAGCATTGTGACATCCTGATAAATTGCAGTAGAACTTTTCTACCATTTGACTGTCCGGAATGACGGCTCGGGAACAGGCCAAGATTGCCATTACTTAGCCTCCGGCGCTGGGGCCCGGCAGCCGGGATGGCTGAGAGGAGGCGGCGGTGACAGTTCTCTGAGATTTGGCTCGGATGCTTGCATCTCCTGAGCTGCTCTCCAGTGATGCGGTGCTGGATGCTCCCCCCACAGAGACCCCCGTACGCTGTTTCTCTCCAGCTGTCAGCCGAATCTGAGAGCTCGGCTTCCCTGGTGGACTTTCCTTCCTGCTCAGCTTTGGTCGAGCGGGAGAGATAAACATGCAGGTGTTTTAGTGTCTCGGTGACAAAGTGGAGGACTTAGTTCTTTGTTATGATAGATACGTTTCGCTACGTAGACTGTGGGCTTGAGGCCCTACAAAATTGATCACAAAACCTCAAAAACGTTTACGCATGGAGGAGGAAGGTTTAAACAAGCGAGCGGGGTCTTCGGACCGGTTTAAGTGTTGCTGATGTTCAGGACGTTACGTAACTTGAAAGCTGTGTTCTTCAGTTTACAGTGTGAAATGGAAGATAAAGCATTATCTCAACCAGGCCGTCCTGCGAAGGGTCTGAAACTGCAGTGGAATGAGGCTGTTTTAGGGGTATTTATAATGATAGTAAGTTAAGCCCGTAGAAGAACATTGCTGATAAGTCAAAGTAAACTTTTGTCATCTCAGCTATATAAATGTACCCAGTAAGACGATACAACGTGGTACAAAAAGACACATAGAATACACACATATAAATGAACTATAAATATAAACTCTAAACTAGAAGTAAAAATGTGCAATTTAGTACAAAGGGCCTTTTTAACATCGGGAGGAGGAGCAGGCAGTGTGTTGAGGAGTCTGATGACTTGTGGGGAAAAAGCTCTCACAGTCTGGGCAGTCAGACTTTAATGCTGCGATAGACCATGGACATAAGTTAAGTTTGTCATTATAGGTAAAGGATGTCAAAATCTGAGCTTTTGGAATGTGTGACAGAAATGTGGGTCTTGTGTGGAAGTGTAAACAGAAAAATACTAATATTTCAGTAAAAATACTGAAATCGATGGGACACTTTCACATATAGTAATGAAATCTGATACATGTCCAATATGCCACCTCTGTCTCTTTTAGGTCAGTATTTGTGATTTTGTAGGGACTGACCCTATATGGCAGTGCCATCAAAAGGCCTGTTGGTTACATATGTATGGTAGAAACTTTGCAGTGAAAAAATTAACAATAATTAGATATAACTGATGGCCTAAGACTTGACTGGAGTTCAAATTTTGCTTCTTCAGTTTAGTACTGAAGCTTTGAGGTCAGTACTGAACTATGGAAAAGCTCCTGGACAAATGGTGCAGCTTTCGGTGTTTATGCAGTGTTAAGGCTTTCTAACAAATGGATTGGGTCAATGGGAGGGATGGGAGCGGTTCTCTGCACATCACCAACACAGATTTGTAGCCAACACTCCAACACTCCTCCCTCTCTCTCTCTCTCTCTCTCTCTCTCTATATATATATATATATATATATATAATCTTTTCATGTGATGTCTTTATTTCTGTCAAATTTTGGATAATAGTATCAATAATAATATCAATAAGTAAATAAGTATCAGTATTGATATCAGTACTGGTAAAATCCTAACAATGCTCATTCCTAGAAGTTAGGAGTCACCCAAATTGTAAAAATTTGGTGGTGCAGACTTGAATGTGGTTTAGGACACAGTCCGACTTTCTGTGAGCAACGAGGAATATTGTTTTACAGAAATCACTGGGGTGACTTTTGAGTTCTAGTGTTTGGTACAGTAGTCTAGTAGCTCCAGTTTTAAACCAACAAAGCAAGATTTTGCCCAAAAAACAGGTCAACTACATTTTAGCGGATCAACTACATTTGGGGTAAGTGGAAAACTGTAAATTTGATCAAACTATTCCTTTAAGAAAGGACACTGGACACTTATGTTTGTTGGGTGGGTTTCTCTGTTGTAGCTGTTTGTCAGTTTGGATTAGTTGTAGTGGAGGTGGGGTTTATGTTTCATCTCCCAATGATAGCGCAGAGTAAGATAATGTGAACCACCAAGTTTAACAATGTCTTAGGTTTACTTTTACCTTTATAGACTAGATTTAGCTTACGCATGGACAATGGGAGCTTGTCAGGCATTCAAATAATATGTGTATATTATTTCTTTGTGTGTTGCAGTTTTACTGTTTTTACAGAATACAGCTTAAATCCTGCTGCAGAAGGTTGATTTGTTTCATGCAGGCACATTGAGTGTATGCACATTAGCCTTCAGTTGTTTTTGCTCTGTGTTCAAGTGCTGACAGCAGACGAGAGACCTCATAAACTGACGAATGGTGATCAACAGTTGGTCTTAGTTGGCACTAGTTATTCCTCTTTGGTTTGGTGTATTTGGGCCCTAAGAGACTTGAAAACTGAGAATCAAACCTGTCAGTAAAGCCCTATTAGTATAAAATAAAAAGATGAAATATACTGAAAGTTTTCACCTCTGAAAATTGGTTTTGGTATCGGACCCAAAAATTTCAGTACATATTTTATACAACCAGGTTTGGTCTGATCACAAAGAGGGTTTTAGTCCATATGACTTTGTCCCATAGCTTCAACCACCATAACAGCACACCCTCCTCTTTCTCTTCATAATATTCCCATAGCTGCTGACTTGGATGGCACTCTTTGACCTTTAACCATGTACCTGGTCATTCTTTGTCCCTCCCACTTCTCCCTTCCCTCTCTCTGTATTCCCACAGACACCAACTTTGTACTGGGGAACGCTCAGATTGTGGACTGGCCCATCGTCTACAGTAACGATGGTTTCTGCAAACTCTCTGGATATCACCGTGCCGAGGTCATGCAGAAGAGCAGCACCTGCAGGTAACAGTTAGATTATTAATCTATTGTTAATGTACAGTCAGTATCCACTTTATTAGAAATATCCTAGAGACTATACAACCATATCATAAAATTAAAGCCTAATATTGTGTAGGTTCACCAAAACAGCTCTGGCCCATCGAGACGTGGACTCCACAAGGCCTCTGAGGGTGTGCTGTGGTATCTGGCATCAAGATGTTAGCAGCAGATCCTCTATGTCCTGTAAGATAGGATAAATTTGTCCCTCGATTGAATTGAGGTCTGGGGTATTTGGAGGCCAAGTTAACACCTTGAACTCTTTTTCATGTTCCTCAAACTGTTCCTGAACATGTTTGCAGTGTGGCAGGGCTCATGAAAGAGGTCACTGCTACTAGGGAACCCTCTGAAGGCATGACATTGGTTTGCAACAGTGTTTAGGTAGGTGTCAAAGTAACACCCACTTGAATGCCAGAACCCAAGGTTTCCCAGCAGAATACTTCTTCAGCAATTTGTGCTACAGTGGGACCAGTTGGGATGGCCTTTGCTCCCTCATTTTGCATTAGTGAACCTTGGGTGCCCATGACCCTACTATGCTCATGGCTGCAGATACAAACAGCTCAGAGAATCAGAGAAAAAACTTTGTTCAGCACAGAAACTGCTGGCTCACTTAACCTTTCACACTGCCACACTCTACTGTTTTTCAGGCTCAATATGAACACATTATTCACCCAGAACAGTGAAGATAAGGCTTCAGGTTGGCTAACTGAGATGGCTAGCAACTTGCTAGCTAACTGGCAGGACTAAAACAAGCATTCACGGGCTATGTTGTTTAAAAACCCCACAAAAAACAGTGACACATGTCTTTCTTTTTTATTAACTGAACTGAGCTTTATTGTCTTAAAGGCTGTTTATGAGCCTGCTGTGTCTTTAGCTCTGCAGGACTGATT
The DNA here is from genome assembly GCA_037974445.1 of Brycinus macrolepidotus. Classification (NCBI taxonomy): domain Eukaryota; kingdom Metazoa; phylum Chordata; class Actinopteri; order Characiformes; family Alestidae; genus Brycinus; species Brycinus macrolepidotus. Next base: position 38,206,290 of record JBBPCZ010000001.1, on the reverse strand, counting down.
TGTTGCTCTGTGTCTCTCGCTTTGTGGCTGCCATAGCAGTGACGTCACAGTGCTCGCTCCGAGACTCTCTCCTATACACACTTTTAAGGCAACTCACCCCTCTGCCCTCTCTCCCCGTACATTATGGAGGCAACTCAACCAAATCTTTGTGCAATCAACCGATCAAAAAGCTGCATACACATGCAATACACTGGATATTAATTAACGTTTTAGCACTGGAACCATGCCAAAATTCCAAACAGGCTCTGACGAGAAGCAATCAGACTAATTACAGATGATAGTCCATCTGTTGCCATGCACAATTTGCCAGCTCTACCCCACTCATCACTGGTCAGAAACCACTGTTGGCCGGATATTTTTTTGCTGGTGGACCATTCTCAGCACTTTAGTGACAATGACACGATACTGATTGAATATGGATCATAGGAAAGCACATGAAGACATTGCAGAGACCACATGAAGCTCTACAAACCAAGTGTGTCGACGTAAACCATTACAAATCCAGTATGGTTGACAAAACAACCTGTTGACCCAGTTCCTCCTCAGTCTGATTGGCTGCATCCAGACGGCCAGTCAAAATGGATTTCTGCTCATATCTTAGCCTGACCAACCGTATAAATCTGATCCGGTCAGAACAAAATGAACATGACAAATCTGAGCTGAGTGTTGTTGCTTGCTGTCCAAACGAAGCCATGGTGATTCTCCAGTGAGAAGAATTTCTGAGGTTAGCCTGCAGATGCCTGACCCATTCAGACGTGATATTTCAACTCATTTTCCCACACATGGGGATAAACAGTGAGACAGAAGAGACTTGGGAAAAGATCTGAAAAGAAGGAAAGTATACCAATCCTACTTAATTCATTTTAATGCAGTAATTCAGTCAAAAAAAAATCTAGTTTGTACAAATTTTCCCTTATCTTGAATATAGTCAGCCAAAGCGAGGTGTAGTGCTGCACCGAAGCTCAGAGACTGGGACTCAAGTCCAAGTGCCTTGAGTCGCATTTGAATTGCAGGTTGACTGACTCACAACTTAACTCGGATTTGTTTTTGACTGTCTTGTTTTGAATACTATGATAGCTAGATATATGTGAAAATGTATGTATATAATTATCTATTACAATATGTACAATAGAATATAATATACAACCACAGCCATACTACACATGTAATATAGCAGGTAGAGACTTGTGGCAGTTTGTTAGCAATTTGAGACTTGACTCAGACATGCACCAAAAGACTGTAGACTTTACTCGGATATACACCAAAAAGGCTTAAGACTTGACTTGGACTTACACGCCTGACTATAGACTTGACTCAGCTTTGAACTAATAAGAATCTATACTTGACTTGGACACACACTTCTGAGACTAGAAACTTGACTCGGGCACACACCCCAGAGACACAAGACTTGACTTGGACACACACCCCTTTGATAATAATCACTGGGAGTGTGCTTTCAGTATGTATTAGCTACTTTCACCCTGTAGCACCAGTTCAAAACTAAAGAAACCAAAGAAATGTCTTGGCTCGTTGATTACAGCTGGGGTTGAGGGAAACTGTAAATTTGATATTGATTTCATACGAAGGTGAAACCATTTGAATCTGGTTTGTTGCGCAGTTAGGTTTTTACCAGGGATGCAGACTCATTAGGGGTAAAAAAGGTAACAAAAAGTGCCAAACCCCCACTTGATGATTCAATTTTCTGTATGCTAAAAAAAAGGCTAATACTTTCATAACCACCACGTAATTACACAATATACAAATGCATTTATTTTGGAACACAAAACAAATTCATGAAAGAACCATGTGGACATTTAGCTAAAAAACTAAAAATTATTTAGCTTTAAAGTTTTTGCCTATTTTAAAGTTAAAAAATCAATCACTGTTTGGCTTTTAAAGTTAAAAACTGACCCTCTGGAGACAGCCCTCTTCAGTCCTCACCACTCCATCTGACCCCCATCCCCACCACCCCACCCCACCCCACCCCACCCCATTCCCAATTTCATTGATTTTTCGCAAATCACACACATTATTTTAGATTCAATATGTCGATTTTCTCTAAAAGTGACAAATATTCCCTGTTTTACACCATTTCTGTTCGTTTGTGTTTCCATTATCACACGTCTAGGTCTAATCATGTGTGTGTGTATGTGTGTGTGTGTGTGTGTTTGTGACAGACAGACAGACAGACAGACAGAATGGCCTGTCCTCCGGTGCAGAAGCAGGCTGATATGCGTCAGGTTCGCCTCTTGCCTAGCACATAAGACAAGCTCATTACAGTCACAGCTCCTGCACCGTTCAAAGAGAAACTTTATTTTTAGAATCTCTGGAACAGCACATTCCCCCCATCTCTCTTCCCCCATCTCTCTCTCTCTCCCTCTCTCTCTCCGCATCTCTGTTTCCACCTTCTCTCTCTGGGTATCATATAAAAACTCCACTTTCTAATGAGTTATTTGCTGCAGACGGCATAATCTGATCGCATACCGTGTACATTCAGTCTGTGTGCGCTGATGCAGCCTAATGGGTAAATAGAAAGCTTTCATAAACTTGTCAGCTATGCTGCATTGAAAAGACTGTGGTGTCGGGTAGAGAACTGATTCAGGCCTGCAGGATGTAAAGTAAGCTTTGAAATTGCAGCTCTGAGACACACAGGGCCAGATGTGCATATGAGCACACTCACCTATCAGACTTTATAATTCCTCCCCCTTTCAAACACCCACCCATCAGACTATAACTCCTCCCCCTCTCACACACTCACCTATCAGACTCTATAACTCCTCCCCCTGTCACACATTCACACAATAATCTGTGCAAAAACCTGCTGCTACCCAGATGTGCAATTTCATATTGTGAATTAAATTGTTATCATTACGTGTCATAGCTTTATTATCATGTGCAATATCACTGCTTATGTCATTATAAGATGCAATAACAGACTCACTATAGAGAGCAACTCGAAATCACTATTTGTGTTTGCTAGTAAACTACTTGAGCAATAATTTTAGTTATTTATATATAGTATTCATATCAACCTCTCTTTGTATAAATAGCATTGTGACCACAGCATTTTGTGTACATAGTATAGTGTGAGGCGAATGTGCCAATATTTCTAATATTAATATATTTTATTCCAATGATTATTTTTTCCATCTGAACCGTCAGAGATCTCTGCCGTGTGAAGCTGTTTCCATTTACTAAAGCTGCAGCCTTTTCTTAACGTCTCTTTCTCTCTATAAGGGCTGAAAAGAAAAAGAGCATTTCTATTAAAACAGTCTCCTCCTCAGTTCAGCTCCACCTCTCTGCCAGGCTGTGTGTGTGTGTTGTAAGAAGCATGTGAGGGGAATCTGTGCATAAATGTTTTTTTTAATTGTCAACACAGAAAAAAGTTGACATTCATAAAACATGACAGGTTCTGTTTCCTCAGCCCACACCGACAACATTTTTAGGTGTTAAAATGTTTTTCCATAAAAAATTATTTGGATGGAAAGGCAGCCATTCTCAAACTGTCCTGCTGAAAAAAGTGACACTTTGAATGAAGGAATTCATTAATTCATTTGTTCATTCATTCATTCATTCATTCATTCTTTCAATCAATCATTCATTCATTCATCCATCCATCCATCTATCCATTCATCCATCCATCCACCAATTCATTCATTCATTCGTTCATTCCTTCCTTCCTTCCTTCCCCTCCCTTCTTTTCTTCCTTACTTCCTTTCTTCCTCCCTCCCTTCCTTTCTTGCTTTCAGGCATTTTTAAATTTTTCATCGGATAGAGTTCTCAAACTGTCCAACCGAAAACAGGGTACGTTTGAAAAAAGGAAATCGATTCGTCCATCCATCTATTCTTCCATCCTTCCTTCCTTCCTTCCTTCCTTCCATCCCTCCATCTTTCCTTTTTCTGAACTGCTTATCCTTAACTAGAGTCGGGGGGTGCTGGAGCCCATCCCAGCATATGGCGAAAGGCAGAGAAACACCCTGGACAGATTGCCAGTCCATCACAATGCAGACACACACACACACACACACACACACACACACACACACACACACACACACACACACACACACACACACA
>JBBPCZ010000001.1:38171994-38185158 GCA_037974445.1 Brycinus macrolepidotus | reverse complement strand
ATCAACATCTGCTTTTGACTATGTAACTGCTAGCTAAGTTGCACACCTTAATAAACCCTGTCAAAGAGAAAAAACGAATGTTTATGTTTGATTCACACTTCTGAGCAAGTATCCTATGGTACATCAGTAAGAGTCCTTGGGCAAGACTCTTAATGCTACCTTTCCCTACATCTGTAATATGAACATCTGGATAAGAGCGTCTGCTAAATGCATAAATGAAAATGTTTCTATAGGAAAATCTATAGGAGAGAGGAGGGGTTTCAGACATCCCTAAAATTACTTTTTAATTGGCCTCGTGGTTTGGGAGTTGCCCCTGTGATCAAAAGGTCGTGGGTTTGAATCCCAGGACTGGCAGCGGCACCACTGAGGTACCCTTGAGCAAGGTACCGTCCCTACACACTGCTCCCAGGGCACCTTTGTGGGCTGACCACTGCTTCACTCAGGGGAATGGGTTAAGTGCAGATTACTCAAGCAATTTCCTCCAGGATCAATATAGTGTACACAGAATAAGTGGGAATGGACATTAATTGGGGACCTGCCGGCATGAGGGACCAATGCATGCATACATACATACATATATGTATAGGTTATTTGAGATTTGCTCACCACCAGGAGATGATAGAAGCGATGACTGGTAAAGTCACAGCCACAGTCAGCCATCTCCACTCTCTGATCCAATAGGCAATCCCAGAGAAGCACATAATCGCAAAAGTCCATGACATGCTGTCAATCATACCGACCATCTTCCTGTGTCCAATGTCCACCCACTCCACATCTGGTAGGAAACACCTCTGCATTTGTACATATTCTTTATTTTAAATGTGAGAATCTTTTCACAGAGGGTTTCATTAGAACAATCCAGGAAAACAAGGGCCTTACTGAGTATAGTAGAGATGATGACGATGCCAGTGATGCTGAAGCCAGTGAAGAACCTCAGCACTGCAAACATAATGAAGGAGGAGGAGAAGACACTGGCCAGTGCAAAGCCCATGCCTAAGACATACGACACCAGGAGCATCGTCTTACGGCCGTATCTGGAAAAACATGCAAGAGTCTGCAGATATTCATGGATATTGAAAGGTTGATTGCCTTCACGTGTCATCTTACATATATCGACAGTTCATTTTTTGGACATCGAAAAGTTTTGGTTTCTTCTAAGGCTGGCCAGGTATCAAAGTCGTGCTGAATTTAAAGTAACTGAATGATTCATTTAATGTTTAATTCTGTTGCTGCTCCATCAACAGGTTCAGCTTGTCACAAGCGGAATAATAAGTTAATAAGTTACGCCAGATTTGTTGTATACCCACTTGTCTGGTTTACCAGTTCTGGAATACTATAAAGTAGGGGTTTCCCAACCTATTGTATCTTGTGGACCACACAACTGACCAAAGAATTGTCTTTGTGGGTAATCAGCTTAGTCTCACACTGTATATATACATATATATAAAACATTTAATTGACGAGAATTTAATCTAAAAAAAATAAAAACTTAAGCTTCCTAGGATAGATGGCATTACGACCTCCATGAATGAATAGATTTTATGAGTTATGGTTGGATCTTCCAGCAGGACAGTGATCTAAAACATGCATCCAAATCAACACAAAAATGGTTTAAAAAAACCCACAAAAACAAGCTTTTGACATCTCAGCCCCCTGATATTAACCTCATTGACATCCTGTGGCATTGAAGCAGAAGAGGAGAGAAAAAGAGAGGATCAAACACCTTGGAAGCTCTGGAGAGTCTCGCAGATCGATTGATTCTCAAGGCATTACAGGAGTTGCTGTTGGCAAATAGTGAATGCTAGTAATAAATGTAGGTGCGCCAGTAATTATAACTTCTGGTTTTGTTTAAAAAGTATATATTTAAAAAGGGTTTGAGTTTTCCCAGACTACATTTATTTCAATTAATTCCCTGATTTTCTCATATCGTGAGATTGAGCCAATCGACCACAGAGATATATGACAATTTTTTACTTATCTTTACGAAGGGTGCCAATAATTATAGAGCTGACTATATGAAACATTAATAAATGTAGCTTATTGTCTATTGGTCAAGTAGAGCAAGGTTTTACATTGACAACAATAATATTTGTAATATTATTTGAATTTCGTAGCACCACCACAGGAGCCCTAGTAATTATATTATTAAAAATATTTCTCAAAGCACATACGTTGCACTTAGACTGCCAAAAGCAGCTGCTCCACACATCACTCCAATGAAGAAGATCGTTGCCACAACTTTATTCATTCCTGCCTTCCCACACACCAGATCCCACTTAGAGAGACAAAGAGAAATAGTATCAAAAGACAAATATAGACCACCAAAGTCTTGGACATTTTAGTGCTTCTTCAGCTCAGTGAGGGGCTCATAAAAAACTGATGATTAAAGTGTAAAGTGGCCCCTTATAGTCACGCCTGACCACAGCACAGCACACAGTGTGAACTTCTTCCTCTGCATTTAACCCATTCACCAAGTGAAGCAGTGGGCTGCCAGGAACACGGCGCCCGGGGAGCAGAGAGTGGGGACGGTACCTTGCTTAAGGGTACCTCAGTGGTGCCACTAGCAGTCCTGGAATTCAAACCCACAACCTTCTGATTACAGGGGCAACTCTCTAACCACCAGGCCACCAGTTGCCCCAGGTTCTCTAGGAGAAGGCAAAACACTAATATGTACAAAATAGAGGAGGTGGGGCACAATCAGCGCATAGACCACCCTGTATGATTTACCAAATACAAACATGATCTTCAATCCATCATTAAGACATTGGGACAAAAAAAGTGGAGCATTAATAGAATGGTCAGGGTAACCTGTGTGGCCAGAGAGCTGGTGAAGGTGCTGTTATCGTACTCCCATCCATTCCTGCACTGGACCACAGACGGTCCCGTTTGATCAGAGGAGTTCCCCAGCAGGTGGAACTGAGCTTCTGCGAACATGTAACAAGAAGCAAAAGTCCCATCTTCTTGTCGCGGAATACTGACGATCAGTTTCTGCTCAGGAGTCATAGTCCTGAAGGCATCCTCAGTGTCCAGAGAGCTGAAGTCACAGTGGTGGGATGGGATGACAGCGATAAAGATGTTCAGCAGGAAGTGGCTCACCAGGCTAAAACGACCGATGAAGTTGTTGAGGAGGACGGTCTTTTGGAAGGTTCCAAACCCATCAATGTCTGAGAGAACATCCTCAAACTTCATCTTCGCTCACTTTCTGTAAACTGCCTTGGACCTGGAGGGATTGGGATCCTGTTGCTCAGACCTCATTTATAGCACGTTCTTCTGTTCATAACATGATAAACCTTGGGAATATTTAACAGAAGGATGCCCAGACCTTTATGGTCATATATTAACTTTGGGACTGAAACGCCAGGGCAGCGGATGGTGTACAGCAGTTGTCAGCATTATTCAACATTAAATGTCTAGTCACTGGGAGTCATCACCACCCTTTCCATTTATTGGAATCGTTATGTTGTCGCTATCTGAAGAAAACGATAATTCACTGATGTTTTTCCAGGTCAATGTTTATGTGAAACTTTTATGAAAAACAGACAAATAGAAATGCTCCATAATGACTTTGAATAAATTATTTTTACATGAAGTTACATTAAAAGTTAAAAGTTTGCCTTCTCCTGTAGATTTTTTGAAGATACTTGTTTTTTATGGACTATGATGATAGATGATACAAAGTGAACATTTAAACTGAAAAGCACAGTTTAAAAGATTTAAACCTCAGTAGTCGGTCCTACTAGCGCAACACAACATACTCTATATGGCCAAAAGTATTGGACGCCTGACCATTATACCATTGCATTCAAACACAGACTTTAAAATGGAGTTGGTCCGCCTTTGAAGCTATAACAGCTTCCACTCTTCTTGGAAGGCTTTCCACAAGATTTCGAAGTTTCCGTGGGAATTTGCGTCTATTCATTCTGTAGAGCATTTATGAGTTCAGACACTGATGTTGGATGAGAAGGTCTGGCTCACAATCTGCGTTCCAGTTCATTCCAAAGGTATTGGATGGGGTTGAGGTCAGGACTCTGCGCGGGCCAGTCAAGTTCTTCCACACCAAACTCATCCAACCATGTCTTTATGGAGCTTGCTTTGTGCACTGGGGCACAGTCATGCTGGAATAGAAAAGGTTCTTCCCCAAACTGTGTTGGCATTGTCCAAAATGTCTTGGTATTAAGCATTAAGATTTCCCTTCTCTGGAAGTAAGGGGTCTAGCCTAAACCCTGACAAACAGGTGTGTCCCAATACTTTTGTCCATATAGTGTAACTTTAGAAGCTTAAAAAACGCAAGGTGCACTGCACTGTGGGCTACCTGATCGTTTCAAGTTGTGTGCAAAAGATGTTGAGATATTTCTGCTGTGAAAACACCTCCTATGGGAACAGATTTTCAATCGTAGAATATCAGTTCTGCAACCCAGTAGTGAAAAAAGATTTAGATCTTTTCCTCTGGTCATCTTGATCCAAAGCAGAGGAAAAGATCAGTACGCCTGGCTGGATGCATCTGCACTTGCTATATTTCTCCACTCTTTTATTTGGGTCAATTGGTCACCAAGATGAGTGTAATATTTACCAAGTCTTGGTTAATAGGCAAGTCATAGATAAAATTAAATCAAATTTCACTTGTTAAAACTGGAGGACAATATTTTTGACCTTGCGGTCTTACTAGAACCATGCCAAGGACCGCTGAGGACCATCATCAGTGCCTTCTTTCTTCAGATGCTTTGAAATGAACTAATTCACTTTAAGTAGAAGAAGAACAGAAATGAGATCTTTCTGGACATGGTCTGGTCTATGATTTAGTTATCCAGCTAAATGTAATCATGAAATCTTTTTTTTTTTTGGTCTGAAAGTTGACAAATGATCATGCATTCTCCATCACTTGGGGGAAAAAAATCCACCTTAAATACATCATTTGTAAGTATATACATTTTATTATTTCCATCATTACAGTACACCTGAAAATAAAATAATAATGCAATTTTCACAATAAAATCATATCTAATTTACAAATTCACAATTTTAATTGTGCAGAATATTAATTTCCCACAAATGCTTTAATGACTCTACTTGCTTGTTCAGCGCTAACTGGTGCAACTTAAATATAAGAGGGAACACTGGAGGACGATCATTTATAAATACACACAGTTTGTTCCTCGGCTCCTTTCTCCTGCATTAGGGTTACAGTTTGATCCTTCCTGCAATTCATGAAAAAAAAACAATTAAGCAAAACCAATAAAGTAATACGATAAGTTCAAACCTCAGCTTTACACTGATGAACCAGATAAATGGACCAATAAAATGCTCTAAAATAACTTGGAATAAAATATTGTCCCATTAAGGTACATTAAAGAACATTTATTTATGTTCCTGTTATTTCCATATTAGGAGGTTTTGTTGATTACAGCTCATGGTTCATTTCTTAATTAATTCGTCCAAAAAGAACTAGCAAGATTTTACCTGGTCCCTTCGACGTCCTCTATAGTCTCAGGGAGATACCTGCCCCGTGTCTCAGGAAGCTGATAGGCCACCAGACCTCCGATTAGCGCGATGGCGCACAAAATCACCTGCGACAGGTGACCCCATACTTCGTCCAGCAGGAGGATCAGTGGAGCTATAGCCACACCCATTCGACCCATGAAGGAGTTGTAGCCCATTCCATTCTGCCTGTTAAGGCAAATGTATCACCGTAATGGGTAACAGCTCTGATTAGAGTTGACCAAGTACTAAAAGGAATGCCTGACTGACTAATTATTGGCTTACCTGATGACGGTTGGGTAGAGTTCAGAGCTGTACAGCACAAGCGTTGAAAAGGCCATAGAGGCAAAGGCTTTACCCAACACTCCTATCACCGTACGGACTATCCACTGATCTGAGACATTGAAAAAGTCTTATTTCTACATGAACAAGGCTTGGTGCCACATTAGCATTCAGCACATGCACCACACAACCCCACAAGTCTCCAAAACCAATAAGATTTCAAGCTTAAACTTGTTTAATTGTTCACAAAGTCATAAACTCACCTTTGGGGATGAATACATTAAGGATCAAACTGGAACTAGACAGCAGCAGCACTCCAACCTCGGTTTTGTTGCGTCCAATCCGATCGAGCAGGTAGAACACGAGAAACTTGGAAGGAAGCTCGACAAATCCGTACAGGAACTGGTTCAGGTAAAGGTTCAACCCGAAACCCTTGATGTTAAAGGAGATGCCATAGTAGGTAGAAGCAACCCCATACCTGAAAAGAGAGAATGCGTATGGCTGCGTTCACATTATAAGCCTCATATAAGCCTTTCTAATATGACAGTTTACATTTGTGTGAATGAACCTGCGCCCTCAAATGCATACCAATTGAGTTGAATTCCAAATGGGTCCCTATTCCCTAGTGCCCTCTGTTATAGGGCATGAACCTGTTGACACTAAGCCCAAATGGTGCAGTGTATGTCCAGCAGGGATTAGTGCAAATGGGCAAATGCCAAATAGTTTGTTAGACACACACTGTTTGGGTGCAGAAGAAGTTAATCTCAGAACCTACGTAGTGCCACTTAAGGAGTAAAGAGCTGCTTTAGAGTCAGCCATAACAACTGGTTGCCTGGTGGTTACGGAGTTGCCCCTGTGGTCAGGTCATTGGGTTCGAATCCCAGGACTGCCAGTAGCACCACCGAGGTACCCTTGAGCAATGTACCGTCCCAACACACTGCTCCCCGGGCGCTGCGTTCCTGGCTACCCACTGCTTCACATGGTGAACGGGTTAAATGTAGAGGACAAACTTCACACTGTTTACACTATGTGCTGTGGTGTGTTCCTGCGTGACAAATGGCCAAATAACTTCTTAACAGACCTCAGCTGTTCACTATTACAACAAGAGGAACACTGGCTGTAATTCTAATCTGAGCATTCTCATTAAAGTCACATGGCCATGAATTGGGTATGTATCCAGTTTATGATCACATATGAAAAGATCCCATTCGAAAAAATCAGAATTGTGTATCTACACTGCTCTGAAAACTCCACATGTGTCACATTAAGGCACAAAAATTTGTAATTTGTGCCAGTCTGGTAATGTGAATGTAGCCAAAGTAGCATTAGCACGCCTTTCTTTGCTTTACTGATGGAACACAAAGATAAAGCTGGCTCAAACCATAATGTTCTTGGCCTCCGTTAAGGCAGATGCAATGATTGGACAATATTAGTTTTTAATGTCTGGTTTTAGAAATCTGATCGGATGATGTTCGGATTGGCTTCCAGCTAATTACCTTTGGCTAAAAAGCTTAAATGTTCTTCAGGCTAGATCTGAAAAGATCAAATTGCACATAATTACAGCTCATTTTAGTCTACTGTCTGTCTGTCTGTCTGTCTGTCTATCTAGACATCAATGTCCATTCAACCAAGTCTCGTAGACTGAACAAATGGAAAAGTCTCAGCACCAGGTAAGGCCGGTCAGAAAAGCCAGTCTCCTCATCTTGGGAGTCCTCATCAGGTCCAAATAGGAGTATTTTCTGCCTCCTCCTTGCGAAACGATTTGAGACAGAACCTGCGCCAGAAAAAGAGTTCCCTTAATAAAGATCTGATGATGTCTTTTGAATACATTCGAAAAGAACTGACATGCTCTCACCTCTGTCTTCAAGCTGTAGGTGGCTTTCTTCTTATTCATGATGGCGCACCTCTCCAGGTAAAACTTTGCCTCCTCAAACCTCCCGTTAGCTATCAGCCACCGAGCCGACTCTGGGACCCACCTACCAGAAAGGTCAAGAAATCTGAGTCAGACATGCGCCTTTTATGTTCATGAGACATAATAGTATTTGATTTCATGCAGTGTCATATCCTGTATATTTCATATTTAAAACTTTTGTAGTTTAGTGAAGTTTAGTGAAGGACTATTTCAATGTTTTTCACCATACCTGTTTTGTATTGCTTGTTGTATTATATTCTGAATATTATGCACTTGCATTGTATTAGTATTATTATTATGCAGATAATCACAGGCAGTAATTTTATCACAGGTTCCTGGACTTTAAAAATGCCAAATTCCATGATAAACATCTGAAATATGTGAATATTTAATGCAAATTAGAAACTACAAGCACTTCAGTCAAGCAATACAAGTGTTAGGACTAGGGAGACATTAGAGAATGTCTTAGGTTTCACTGGAACGACTCACTAGAGTAGTTACAGTTCTTTCAGTGTGAAAACTCAGCCCATTGTAGTGGTAATGTTCATTCATTCATTTATTCTTTCCAATTTGCTTGCAGGCCGAAAGGTGGAGAAACACCCTGGACAGGTCACTAGCAGTGGTAATGTATTACTACAAATTATTCCCTCTAGAAAAGCAGTCCCCCCAGAAAGAGCAAAGTATACAAACAATATTCTTTATGTAAACAATTCGTTAAAGCGTTCTACAAAAATCTGTTTTGCATAAACATTTACCGAACTGTGAGTTACTATTCCAAGTACAAAAAGAGGTTTTTAATTGTTTGTAATGACCAACTGTAACAGATTAGGTTGTAAAACAGCAGAGTGTTTCTTATTGAATGCCATATTTAAAAAAAAAAAATCACACCTCCAGGCGATTATAGCAAAACAGAGAGGTGAGGTGACTGCGACCGTCAGCCACCTCCAATCTCTCACTCCGTACGCTATGCCCGGAAGCACCATGTAGCCAAATGTCCAGCTCATGCTGTCTATTACTCCCACCAGTTTTCTTCTTTTAATGTCCACCCACTCCACCTCTGAGGAAAAACACATGGGCATATTATATTTTTGCACAGATGCCGCTTACTGTCCACTTTATGAATTCCACCTACCTTATTGGTACACAGTTACAGACTGTAGTACTATTAGCCCCCCTTGACCTCATTCATGACGGGTCAGTTTCTGGCCACAGGACCACTGTTGACCAGAAATTATTTGAGTGGGCAATTTTCAGCACAGCAGTGACACTGACATGGTAGTGGTCATAGTAATGTGTGTGTGTGTGTGTGTGTGTGTGTGTGTGTGTGGTGCTGGTATGAGTGTAGTAGGCAGGGTTTTTAGATATAGGGAGCATGTATAAAACCACACACACAGACAGTAATACAGTTCCATGATATAAAGAACTCGGTTCTCACTGAGCACACTGGTGACGATGACGATGCCGTTGATGCTGACGCCGGTGAAGAACCTCAGTACCGCGAACATGGTGACGGAGGTGGAGAAAATGCTGGCAATTGCAAAAGTCAGCCCTAACACGTACGAAACCAGGAGCATCTTCCTACGACCGTATCTGGGGAGCAAGATGACATAGAAAATACACTGTAATTAACCCCTTAGATCTCCCGTGTCTTGGACTGATGAACAAAATCAGAAGCCCGAAATGTTTGCAGTTTGTTCTTACTGCTTTTTGCACGTGATTTTTCCACCATTGATATCCACGTAACCGAAATTGTGAATTAAAGGCTCAATATTCCTGGCAATTAGCTGTTCATATGTCAAAAACAACCCATATAATTAAAAGAATACTATTTTACGGGAGATTTTGGTTGCTGTATTTATTCTTGCATGGGATTTTTTGCCCCTTAAAAGTTCAGGATCTGCCAGTTGGTCCAAATTTATATTGTGCATCTTCAGAATACCTCAGTTTGCATGTGGCTACTGAATAATTAGTTTTAGGTAAATAGTCTGGAAATTTAAGGGTTTAAGGAGTTCTATCCAGGTAAAGTTTAATGCCCAAAAAAACAAACAATGTGGTCGTCTCCTCAAAACCACAACATGGACTTTAAGACACAACTGAGTAACTTGTTTAATGTTTAATGTAAACCTTCACTACATTCATTTTCCCAGGAGGAAGAGGCTATTTGTTCTTGTTCTTTACTACATATCCATACCCTCATCAGCAGGAAAACATTTCTGCCTGAGAAAGAATATCCCACAATAGTCAAAACTTCAGTAACTGCACACTAGCAAGTACATCTCTGGACGTTGCGTGGTGGGGTTTGTAGTCTTCTAGTTCACAGAGACTTCACTGGGGATTAATATGTTAATTTCTCAGACTGTGCTGGGACAATCTGAACCATTTTGTATGACCTAAATATTTGGATTCTATTGATCAGTACAGTTGTGAACCATTCCCCAATGTTTTAAAGCCTTGAGTTGAGCCAGGGTGTGTGTAGTTATGCGACCCAACACCAAATATAACCGCCATAGAATATGGTACGATTATGTTCCCTACCTAAAGGTACCCCTTAGGGTATCACTCCTGTACCATGAAAGATCAGTGAAAGACTTTTTTTTAACTAAAACACTCAACTGACTCTCCTTTAGCAAAACAGATTCTAAACTACAGCTGAAAAATGGCAAACTGGTCCTCAGAGACCCCCAAAGCAAAAACATCCACTGGTCAGGGATCCCGGGAGTTGCAGATTCTGCTGTCCCAAAAATATAATATCACCTATCACTTAAGCTGCCAAATATTGCTGCTCCCAGCATCACTCCCATGAAGAAGATGGTTGCCATTGCTTTGTTCATCCCTCTCCTCTTGCACACCAGATCCCACTGAGAAAAAGAGAGAGAGGAAAAAAGAGAGAGAAGAAGAGATTTCAGTATCGTCCTTGATTATGTTCATGAAAATATATTATGTTCTAATATATCTCAGTTGTAGCAATTATAGGGGGCCAAGCACCAGACAAATGTTCCTACACATGAAACTATATGAATATATATAAATGTTCTCTGATGCTTGAGAGCATATTCACTTCCAACAGTGAAGTCTGCAGTGTTACCTGTGTGGAAATGGTACTGGTGAAGGCGCTGTTGTCATGTTCCCATCCATTCGGGCACTCAATGAGTGAAACATTGTAGTCAAACTCAGTTTGATCCAGAAGATGTAACTGAGGTTCCGCAAACATGTGACAGGACTCAAAAGTCCCATCTTCTTGTTTGGGAATGCTGACAGTAAGCTTCTGCTCGCGGGTCAAGTTTCCGAGAACGTCGTCCAGAAAGCTGATGTCGCAGTGGTGGTCCGGGATGGCTCCGATGTAGTTGTTCAGCAGGAAATGACACGGAAGGGCGAATCGGCCTGTAAAGCTGAGCAAAAGGACCAACTTCTGGAACCTCCCGAAACCACCGATCTCTGCTAAGAGGTCCTCAAACTTCATACTAAAGGTCCCGTAAAGATCAAAGTGTTGTGTCCTGTTCTTTGTCTCGCTCTTCTGGGTTCTCCCAAATTCTGGTCTTCCACTGTGGACGCTCTGACCTGTCCCCTCGTTCCCTCCCTCTTAAATGTCAGAAATTTACATTTTTTCTATTCCAAAGGTCATGAGAAGCGTCCTGAAATGCCTCGTGAGAAATGTCTAAACTTGTTGTAAATCTTTGACTATAGAAACCAATGTGATTAAAGATCTTATTCCAATTGAAGGAATGATTCAGCTAAACAGAGCAGTGTTAATTGTGTTGGAATGACGCCAAGGACACTCAGGACAACTTTTTCATAAAGTTTATTGAATTAAAAGCCTATATTACAGCATCTACTGTGACATAATTATTAGATGTATATATTAGATATATTAGTGTAATTAGAATTATAATGATCCGAGTGTAATTATAAAAACATTTGCTTTTATCTTTTCTGCGACTCCTCCTCAAACTTCTTTGTTTCTGATCCTAAAGGAGCGCTTTCCTGCTGCAGCTCCCTCAGATGATCTTCAGTGCAGAACGACCTTTTCCTGAGAAGAAAGAACAAAAACATGATGTAAATTTGGACCTAATGATCATTTAACATAGCTGTTCAAAAACATGTCCTATTAATAATTTTTTGTCAACATTAACTTACACACAAATACATGTTAAGAAATAATAAAAACAGAATGAATAAATAAATAAATAATATTAATAAGAAACTGTTTGTATCAAATTATCTGTGACAAAGTTACTATGGGTGGCTATTTGATCAGCAGGATTTGGTCTCCGCATTTGGAATATGAGGCATTTATGAGATATTAATTCTTTCATTCATTTTTAAAAAAGTATTTATTTATAGACACATGCAAAAAACATGAAACACTGCAAAAATGCAGGAGCGGTTTGAGGGACATGAAAAATAGTTTAAGGTGTCAAATGGCCTCCAAATTCCCCAGATCTCAATCTGATCGAACATTTGTGGGACGTGCTGGACAAACTAGTTCGATCCGTGGAGGCTCCACCTCATAACTTACAGAACTTAAAGGATCTGCTGCTAATATCTTGGTGCAGAAACAAAATCACACTTTCAGAGGTCTGAAGGAGTCTATGCTTTGATGAGTCAGAACTGTTTTGGTGGCACAAGGGGGGGCCTACACAATATTAGGCAGGTGATTCAATGTTATATGCGTTAAGCAAAATTTTATGAATATGTAATTATTTCTTGTAATTCAGATCACACTGACAAAGCTTGCTGGGGGAAAACATGTCATGAGTTTTTTAAAATGAATCATTGACACGGCTCACCTTGTCTGCTCCACATCTTCAATGGTTTCTGGCAGGCGCACGTTGTGGGTCTCGGGGAGGAGCAGCGCGAGGAGGCCTGCTGAGATGGCTACAGAACAGAACAGGACCTGTGGCAGAGAAACCCACGTCTCTTCCAGGAGGCTCACCAGCGGAGCCACAGACACGCCGATACGGCCAATGAAGGAGCAGAAGCCCAACCCGTTCTGCCTGAGATCACAACACATACAGTTGCGGGCAAATGTTATGACACCCCAGGGCAAACGACATTTGTTTTGTTGACTTTCTTAGTGAAAATAAGTACATTCTCTACAGATTAAATTCAAACAGGATTAAATTTGGCTGTTTTGCTCATTTTAGTACATATTTTTTTACAAATTGGAACATGATGTAATTGCCACATGACCAATAATAAATACATATTATAGTTATAAATATTATAGAATAGTATATTTCTAGTTATACAGTATTATTACATAAACATAATATATGAAGATACGGTACTGTGCAAAATCTTGACCTTAATTTCTTTATATTTTGCTTTGATTTTTTTTCAAAAGTACTGTTTTATGTCTGTCAAACTGTCTTATCTTTGGTATATTGAGTAGACTAAATGAAAGAAATGGGAACAAATATTTTACTGCGACAGGCTGCAAAGTGCCTAAAGATACAAGGAGCCTAGATAAAGGAGTTCCAACCACTCAGCATTCA
>JBBPCZ010000001.1:38151620-38171894 GCA_037974445.1 Brycinus macrolepidotus | reverse complement strand
ACGTAGGTCACTGTGTGGCTTAACAAACAAAAAACATTCCTCTGAAACTGGTCAGGTTCAGAGACTGGACTGAAAATAAGAGTCTTCAGGAATATATATAGTGGAGGGAGTGGATTACTCAAAAATGAATTAAATGAATGACTCGTAAGACGAGGAGTACAAGGAGTTAATGTTACAGCTGCCAAGGAAACTAGGCTGCTATTTTACTTCAGTTTGGCTTTTTTTCTCTGTCTGAAAAGGGAAAAAGTTTGTAAAGAGTTACACTAATGCTAGTTGTATTTATAAGCTTATGGCTCAGTGGCTAAATTAGCAGTCAGGATTGGGTGACACCACAGGGATTCCAATAGGGATGACTGCATTAACTTAATGCATGCTGGGTATTATAGTGGGACAATACTGATGAACAAAAACTTCAAAATTAGGTAAAATCATTAATTCTGTCAATACAGTGCTGTACTACAGAATACCACATAAACACAATGATAACATATTAAAATCTTGTTCCGCCCTGCGGTGGGGTGGCACCCCGCTCAGGGTGAGTCCCTGCCTCGCGCCCGTAGACCCCGGGATAGGTTCCGGGTACCCGCGACCCTAGTAAGGATTAAGCGGTTCCAGAAAATGAATAAATGAATGAACTCATGTTCCTTTTAATATAATGAGTGTAAATGATAATAAATAGATTATTAGTGTATTTTATAAGCATATAAGCACATTACTGGTCATTGTTTAACTTATTAATATTGAATTAAACATATAAAATAATGTCTGAAATTAATTTTCAATGTTGCATATTTATACTGCAAACATTTTTTATTGAATAAACGAAGAAAAATCATCACACAACAAGCGACACAGCACATGACTGAGCTCATCAGTTCAGGCTGCTATCATTCCCTATCATCAGCTTTAACGATCGGCTGAACGTTCTGTACAACGAAGGGGGAAATCATGAGAACAACAAGAACCGTTCCAAGTTTCTAATCTTACTTTAAGAATTACTACACCTGATTTCAGGTCATTCAAGCCATTACTTCTGAAGTTCACCGACCTCTTGCTGAATCTGTACTTAGTGCTTAATCTGCCTTACTATTTACTGGATACCACTACCATTACTGTCTGCTTATCTTGGTTTACTTTTATGACATCTTGCAAACTTCATGATAACATTGTAAAAGTCTGGCATCACTGAGAAATCAAGGTTGTCTTAGGTCGAAGTCAGCTCACCCTCGATATGTAGCGTTTTAACCACCACATTAAGAATTTTCCCATAGAGAAAACAATGATAACATATTAAAATCTTGTTCCGCCCTGCGGTGGGGTGGCACCCCGCTCAGGGTGAGATATAAAAGTTTAAGACATGACATCAAACAAATGTAGCCAGTGTTTGTTAAAAGTAAAAATTGACATGAATTTATTATATTATATTATATTATATTATAATTAATAAATCTGTTATACATTAAATTATTTTTTTTTCTTTTTCCCCTGTCGTGTCTGGCAGCTTGGCAGGCAGGATGTGCAGCTGGATGCCATGATGTGCCCGATAATTTTGCTTTACCAAGTGGGGTTTCAACAATTTAGTATAAGCCCATCTTGTTACTTGAGGTTGTGTTTATTTATTTATTTATTTATTTATTGTATAATTAAGCCAGATCTGACAGGGGGAGGGAAGAGAGAGAAAGAAAGAGATGAAAGAGAACAAAAAGAAAAAGAAGGGAGCTAACAGAGAGAGAGAAAAAGAAAAAAAAAACAAAAGAAAAGAAAAAAAAACCAAACAAATAAAAAAAAAACAAACAGAAAAGATCCAAAGGACAATTGCCGTAACTGCCAACTGCCGCATCTGAAAAACAAGAGCCAACCACACATACACAGAAAAAACAAAAAGAAACCGGCGGCCCTGGGTAGTTCTGAGTGTGTGTACACACATTCATGTCTGCAAGCATATATGTACGTGTGTGTGGGTGTGAGGGATGTGCGTGTGTGTATTTGTATGTATGTGTGTGCGTGTATGGACGTGTGTGTGTATGGGTGAATAAATGTGTGCATGTGCGTGTGTGAGTACGTGTACAACAGACTGTATGAGTGAATGAGTTTCTGTGTGTGAATGGGTGTATGGACGTGTGTGTGTATGAGTGAATGAGTCTGTGCGTGTATGTGTGTGTGAGTGAGTTTGTGTGTGTGTATGTGTGTGTGTGTGTGTGTATGGGTGAATGAGTGTGTGCATGTGTGTGTGTATGTGTGAGTGTGTGTGTGTAAGAGTGAATGGGTGTATGCGTGTGCATGTGTGAGTATGTGTACAATAGACTGTCTGTGTGTATGCGTATGTGTGCATGTGCGTGCGCATATAATATCCGAGTTTGTCATGGAATGTGTTGTAATGTTTTATAATGAGGGTGAGGGGCCACAACAGCGCCGCCCCAGTGCCCAGGGCAGATCGAGCAAGCCCCGGAGGCCGCAATGACCCGGCAGCCCCTCAGGAGGTCGGGGAACCCCGGTCGCACGCCGCGGAAGAGGCCACGCGCCTGCCCCGAGAAGCGGAGGAGGGGAGGCCCCAGACGTGGGCCCCCGTGACCGAGGGGGCAGGAGCCCCACAGCAACCCGAGACGATGGTGTAACGCCCCCCCGCTGTGAACCAGCCACGCAGGCACAGGCAGAGCGCGGGACCTGAGCCCCGCATGCCCAGGAGCTACCCACCCTCCGGCCCACACCACGCAAGACGGTGCACCCCCCAAGGGGGGGTTTGAGGCCGATCACCCCCTTGGCCCCAAACCCCCCCTCCGTCCCACCCCAATCCCCCTATTGGCCCCAAACCAACTGCAGACCAAAAATAACAATGGTTAACAATGCAGTCTATTTAAAAACTGTCATATATATTACTGAAAGGCTTTTACGCTCACATGAGGTGAATTTTCAGACCACCTCATATGTCGATATTTCGCTAAACTGAAATGGAAACACATTTTTTCGCATGTAAGTCATCCGACATGACATGAAGAGTCATAACTGCAGAGATGGTGAAGTAACTATAGAGCAGTGATCACCAACCCTCCTCCTGGTGATCTACTGAATGGTCACGTTCAGCTTCATCTACTGACCTGCCGTGATCTACACCCACATCTAACATTCTCGCTTCATTTAATGCTCCAGCCAATCATGGACTTCTGAAGAAGTTCATTAGCCAGAGCAGGTGTTGCAGACGGTGGCTGGTACTAGACGTCTCAGGAAGAAGGATCATGAAAACCAGGGCTGGTGACCATGTAGAGGATTTAGAAACAGGGATTTAGAGAACTTGAAAGGAGAATAAACCAGTTGTCATTTAAAGTGATGGACATGTCTTGGCTGTTTTAGATATGACCTAAGTAATTAAATAGGAAAAGTGAGTAAAGTTGATTTTTCACCAAATTAGACAAAAGGGTGCACCTTATCCAACTGGTGAATACAATAACCCAAATGTATTATGGACTAACGCTTGCTAGAACAGAAGCTTGGACCTACTCTGGAAGAAGCAAACTGTTCCCAAGTTTTAGAGAGAAAGGTGGGTGTGATGAAGTTTTAGAGAGAAAGGTGGGTGTGATGAAGTTTTAGAGAGAAAGGCAGGTGTGATGAAGTTTTAGAGAGAAGGGTGGGTGTGATGAAGTTTTAGAGAGAAAGGTGGGTGGGATGAAGGCTGAGTGAAGAGAGACCCTCTGACTCACTGAGGACGATGGATATTATGCTGATTCCAGCCAAGCTGAATCCAGTCAGGAAGTGAAATGGTGCAAACATCATGAAGCTAGTAGAGCAGGCACTGGCCACGCTGAAGACTGTAGACGAGACATAGGAGACCAACAGCATGGTCCTGCGGCCGTACCTGTAAGCACAGAAACACCAGTTGTGTTGCTGCTGTTATGAGGAAACATATGTCATGTGCCATTAGACTGATAATGACTACTTTCCATTCAAAATTATAATACTGAACACTTCAATTCAAAATTTCCATCCAAATTAATGCATTTACATTAATGATAATTATCTGGCATTTTAATATTCTTACAAACAAAATTACTTCCTAGAGGTTTCAGTTTTATGCAAAAGTTTGTCCACTCTGGTCAAATTACATTTTGTTGATATTTTTATTATCTAATTTAATCTAAATGGAAAAAAAAACTACATTTCTACTCATTTTAATGCACAATTACCATATTTTTTAAACAGTGACACACTGGTCCACTGAGCAACTTTATCACTGAAAAGCCATCATAAGTTACCTAACTGGGATTTCATCACAATAGTCAACATCTGAAATACCAGCACAACACTTTGGAATTTTTGAGGCATTTTGAAATCACATTTGGAATCAGGTGTGGTCTGATGAAACTAAAATTGAACTGGCTACAATCACCCTAGGCAAATTTTCAGAAAAAGGAGAAGCATTTCAATGAAAGAACACCTCGGCAACTATTTAGCCTGGGATTTACAGCCTTAAAAAATCAAGCCAGGATAGCATTTAAGGCCAATCAGGACTTAAAGTGATGGACATATCTTGGCTGTTTTGGACACAAAACATGACTTAGGTGATAAAACACAGCTGACAAAGGAATAAAGTGTGTAAAGTTCATTTTTCACCAAATCAGACCAAAGGTTGCACCTGATGAAACAATAACCGTTATTATTAGTCCAAAACTATTATGGACTGTCCATAGCTAGAACAGAAGCTTGGACGCTCTCTACGCCTGAATAATATATGGAACCTCTGCAAACTGGTTTCAAGGTTTTGAGTGAAAGGTGGGTGTGATGAAGGCCGTGTGATGAGACAACTGTTTAGCATGGGACTGGTTAAACATGAGCGTGGGTCTAGTATTCTTTGGGAGTTTGGGGACAGCCAGTGACATAAGAGATGTGGGGATAGAGGAAAAGATTGTACTAAATATAAGTCCTGGAAGCCACAGTCCCACTGTCAGTAAAGAAACCGAAGAAGAAAAGAGGTCAGATATTACAGCACGACAATGATCCAAAACATGCACCAAAATCAACCTCAAACTACTTCAAGAAATGAGAGATTAAGGGTTTTGAAAGAGCCTTAACCTTCACCAGATTATCAAAAATCTGTGGGTAGATGCCAAATTTTTCTGTACTAGAAGCAAATCAAGACTAGAAAGACTGTTAAATGGCTGCGAATACATTTGGAACCTGGGATTTCAGCTATGTATTGACTGAAAGGAGCCCAAATTCTTGATTACACCACATTTTAGGTTTTACTTTTCTCTACTATGATAAATTCAGCATATACATAATAATTGTTCATCAAAAAGATCAGAAATGCGTCACATGTTGGTATGTTACATGCAGAGATAATGGTAACTTCTTTTCATATAGAAAATTAACAAAATGTAAGATTCATTACTCGTAGTTGGCCCAAGCTAGCTAGTTTTAGAGGCTAGCTATCAGACAAAAAACCTAAATGTATGAATAAGGCTCATTAAGGAGGCTTGATGGGAGACATAGACCAATTTTATTCTTAAAAAAGCTTATCAAAGATCAGTATTGGTCTTACTTGTCACTTAGGATGCCGAAGAATACGGCCCCAAACATGACACCAATGAAGAATATGGTGGCTGAGGCCTTGTTCAGTCCCTTTGTGTCACAAACCAGATCGAACTAGAGAGGAATGAAGAAGACAGACTCATGGAGAACATTTGCTTTAGATACAAATGCTCCATCTTGTTCTGAAGAACGCTTGATACTACCTGGGTAGCCAAAGTTGATTTAAATGTACTGTTATCATACACCCATCCATTCCTGCAGTGGACCACAGGAAGTTCTGTAGTGTTGGAAGAGTTCCTCAGCAGGTGGAACTGAGCTTCTGAGAACATGTGACAGGAAGCAAAGGTCCCGTCCTCATGTCGTGGAATACTGACAGTCAGTCTCTGCTGATGAGTCAGGTTCTCGAAAAGCCCCTCAGTGTCCAGAGAGCTGAAGTCGCAGTGGTGGGACGGGACGGCGCCGATAAAGTTATTCAACAGGAAGTGACCCGGCAGGGTGATGCGGGGAAACACCAGCAGAGCAACAATGGCGATCTGATAGCGTCCAAATCCATCCGTCTCAGCCAGAATGTTCTCGAACTTCATCCTCTCCTGTAAAATCAAATAATCTGTTATGGAAAGAAGCTATTAAAACATCTGTTCATTGGACACCTGGACAGAATATTTGCATGTTTTCCAAATGAACCATAAACAGAAAAAAACGACTGACGTGGTGTCCTGCAAGGATCAGTCTTAGGCCCTCTCCAGTTTATCCAAAAACATTTTAAAACATGAAGTCTATTACTGATCCATATACTGATTGTGCCAGACACAATGGATCCATCCACTGAAAGTTTATTTAAGGAACCAAAGTGGTTCTTCCATGGCATCACAACCCCTCTGTGGATGTGAAGAAGCACCTCCACAGAATGTAAAGGTTCTTGAAAGAACCCTTAAATTATTAAAGAACCCTTGCATTATGTGAAGGTCCTTCACACGTTTAAAAGGTTCTTCACACCACATCATTACATTTTAAAATGGGAACTACAGTGTTCTTCTACAGCACTGAACAAAGAATCTACCATCAAAACTGACTCTGAACAAGCCAAAGTCTTGAGAACTTTTAAAACACAGTGAGGCAGAATGCAGTGTTTTCTTGTCCTGAATCCACAACCCTGTATTAACTCCCTAAACTGTAAAAAACTCATCTTTCTTGGGTACTTAAACACTGCAGTATCAGTACTGGAGGCCAAAATCACTGGATCAGATATCAGACAATGCCTAAGCTATCACGTAAATGCTTCACAAAACTTTCACCAACATGCCATAGAGCAGCAAGACTGTGTCTCAAATGGCTCCCTACTCCCTACATAGTGCACTTGAATTACAGGCTCCTGCACCCAAACAGTGTAAAATATGTCTAATAAAGAGCCACTGGTGATTCAGCCACGTGTATAGAACTCCATAATGGAGACATTGTGCAGTATACAGGTGTAGAAACTAATTTTATAACTCACATAGCGCCCTCTAGAGGACATAGGAGGTCATTTCAGATTCAATGTGCATCCAGACAAATGTATTCTTAACAGCTTAGGCGGTATTGGACTGGTATCGGTACTTCAGGTACTCAAAGTTGCAGTATCAGTATTGATATCGGACATGAAAAAGTGGTATCGTGTCACCCCTAGCAGTTCCCAGAGCATTTATAATAGTTACTAAATAATAAGTTTTAAGATTAATTATTGAATAACAAGTCAAGCAGGTCAAGGGGTGAACTTCACAGCAGGCATTAAACCACAGGAGGCAGAGCCTACCGCTGGGTACAGCTGCGGATGGACTCGGCAAGGCTCAGAAACAGTTTCACCTTTGACCATTGGATGAAAACATTGGAAACATGCCTACAGTGAGATTCAAAGGCTAAAGCCAATAAATCTGCCTCGTAAGCAGTTTCTCGTTAGATTGGTGACCATGCCTGTACCTATCAGTCCCAGTGAAGAACTGTTGTGTCAGCATCAATCAGGTACTGATATCTATATCAATCACTGGCAGTCACATGCACCTATATCATACACTTGTGACTAGCAACTGCTTTGGACGTGTTTAACCTGCTTAAAGGAGGAGAACCTCAACAAATAATAGATATTCCAATAAGACAAGGAAAGCCCATTCAGTGAAAACTGCTGGGATCCAGATTCAGTGAGAACTGTTGAAATCCAAACTCTGTAGATGGTCTATGGACTGAGGTGAAGAGTGTGTGGGGAGTAGAAGCTTCAAGTTAGTGTTTTTCAGAATGTTGTAGGTCTTCTGTCTCCTTAAAAAAAGGAGGTTCCTCGAGGGTTCTTCAGTAAGGGCAAAGGTACAAATAGGGAGTATTTCGCATACGCTAGAAAAAAGAGGGGCAGAAAAAAATTCAACTAATAAACTTCCCCGATAAACACTATTTTGACAAAGGACAAAGGAACTAAAATCATAAAAACTTCTTATTTTTATTTTTACATTTGTTTTTGGAAAGATTCACCCAGAACTTAAAAAATGAATGTGCAATTCCACAATGAAATGACAAGGTAAAAGTTAAAATGGACTAAAAAGAGGTTCTTATATAAAGCCAACAGGCTTTAAAGCTTTAATACTGCTTGCTTGGTTTTGTCCAGTCCAGTATTCACCAATAGGCCCTGCAGTAGCAATATGGAGTCAAAATTGCATGAGGTTTATTCAAGCTATTCAGACTGAATATGGTTTCATACAATATTAACAAGCTAACTGTTCATATTGATTCTGTGTAATATGGTGTTTGTTGGAGACACCATACTCTGTTTCATTTTAGTTAAACAGCTATATTAGTCCATTTAATGTCTATTTAGCTCTAAACTCCAAATGATGGAGGCACTAGACTGGGCCTTACCTACACCTGAAGACAAGAGTGCTCATTTATTTACCACGACAACAAAGAAACATTTTAATGCTATAAGCTATAGTGGATGTATTATATCTGCACGATTTGGCTGGAATTCTGTTCCATTAAGCCACTAACTGGGTTTCTCTGCTGTAGAAGGTTTAAATCAGCTGTCTGGGATTTATAATGTACCTGAAACAGCTGCTACACTGTGAAGAAGCAGCTGGAGAAACAGCATGTGAAGCATTTAAATGTTTAGATCAACATTTCAGAACTGAGCTTCCGTCTCCTTCATCTTTTCATTGGGCCGAGATGTTCAGACTGAGGAGCTGATATTTGTGCCCCCCTCCAAGTCATTTCTGCCTCAGAAGCTTATTTGGGTTTTGATCATTGCTGTGAAGAGGAAAGTCTCAGACTTGCCCTGAGGCCTGTAATAAAGGCAGACAGACTGACCCCAGCATTTTGTATATAAAGCATAGCGTGTTTTGTACAGAGTGTGTTCCAGAGTTTTTATTGACTTTTATTTTAGCTTTGTGTTGTTTTTGACTTTTTGTCTCTGTGTGTCGTAACATAAGCAATTTCCTCCAGGATCAATAACGTTTTCTGATTCTGATTCTGAGAGAGAGTGAGGGAGAGAGGGAGAGAGAGAGAGAGAGAGAGGGAGAGAAAGAGAGAGAGATAGAGAGAGAGAGAGGGAGGGAGAGAAAGAGAGACAGAATTTTGAACATTACTGAGAAAAGGAATGCCTCGGTCTTGCCCTGAAGCTTTCAATAAAGTCAGAGAGAGACAGAAAGAAAGAAAGAAAGAAAGAAAGAAAGAAAGAAAAAGAGAAACAGAGAGAGAGAGATGGAGAGACAGAAAGGGAGAGAGAGAGAAAGAGACAGAAAGAGAGAGAGAGAGAAAGAGACAGAAAGGGAGAGACAGAGAGACAGACAGAATGAGATAGATAGAGAGAAACAGAGATAGAGAGAAAGAAAGAGAGAAAGAGAAAGAGAGATATAGAGAGATAGATAGATAGAGGGGGAGAGAGAGAGAGAGAGAGAGAGAGAGAGAGAGAGAGAGAGAGAGAGAGAGAGAGAGAGAGACAGACAGACAGGCAGACAGACAGTGAGAGACAGACAGAAAGACAGAGAAAGAGAGAGCGGGAGAGAGGGGTAGACGGACAGACAGAGAGACAAAAAAGAGGGAGAGACAGAGGTAGATTGACAGAAAGAGAAAGAGAGAAAAAGAGAGACAGAGCGAGAGACAGAGACACAAAGAGAAAGAGACAGACAGACAGACAGAGAGAGTTAGACAGAGAGAAACAGAGAGAGAGAGAGATCTCTTTATATTACTGGTGAAGATCCTGCAGATTAAAGTTTATAACATTTTTATGACACTATGGCACATTTATCTCTGTCACTCAGCAGCAGCCATTCAGTAGTTACAAATCTTTTTGTGGATGTTAAATTAGGAAGAAAGAGAGAAAGAGGGAATACTGACTCACCTGCTAAATGACTTCAGTCTAACAGAAGTGTCCCAGGACAGCTCTCCCCTTCAGAACACACAAGAAACTGCAGCAGACCCCTTCCAGCACTTTAAAACAGGCTCTTTGAAGTGAGAGGGTGACAGAAAAACACGACTTTTAAAAAAGAGCAACTCTAACCCGTGTTCTCTCCACGTTAGCTAGAACTTCACTCTCTTTGCAGAACCTGCAGGATCCAACGAGATTCTTGCCCAGCCCTCGACCAATCAGATCGGTAGGATTTGCATATTCAGATTTATGAACCTTCGTCTCTGTCCTTTTATTAAACAAAGTCTAAAAAATGACCTTTTTACGCAAAAAATTAATAAAAAAAGGTGTCAGTCTTTATATATAATGGCATAAAATACTATTAATGAGGGAAAAAGATGGAAATAAGTGCTAATAAGCCTGACAGAGCCATAAACTGCCCCACACTGTACACTATTGTGTTGTTGCGCCACGCTGTGATTAGCATACCAAACAGGATTAGAACCTTTAGACCACCCGTATTCAGGCAGGCCTCAAAACGGGTGGATGGAAAACACGAACAGAAATGACCCTTTTCCGGTGCACCTAGAATCATTATCACCACGGGGACTCACTTTTACCCCTCCACCCTGACCACAGAACAGACATTTTATGCAGGATTACCTTTATATGTCCTGACATCAGCCCAGAAAATCTGTCAGCCAGGAGAAACTGAATGCAAAACTAACCAGAATCAGACTGAGGGTCATTTACTTCTGCACACTGATCAGTTTAAAGAGTTTAAAGGTGGTGGCTGATTAGAAGAGGGAATAATCAGTATAACAGTATAATAATACGGCCAAATACATTTAATGCGGCCTCTGATGTTGGAATTAGGAGATATTAAGGAGTTTCAGATTATCATTGACTTGCAAGACTTTAGACTTCGGACCACAGGGCACTTTAATGCGTTACTGGTGATGATGTGAAATTTGGGTCGGTGTAGGACTCCTCTGGAAGTACTTTATTTATTATTATTGAATAACCATCTGATGCCAAATATCAGAACATTAAATTCTTTAAATATATTTAAAGCAATCAGCTAATTTGCAATGTTGGTCAGTTGATGGACCTTCAGAAGAAACATCATTTGATGTTTTACAAAAGAAAAAAATTGACAATTTAAACAGAAATTATTTCAGATTATTTCAAAAGTGGCTCCTTTTTTTCAAACTTACCCCTGAAATGACATCATTCCTCCTGAAATGATACCATTCAGTGTAATTTTATTAGGAAGTGAATTCCATACATGAAGGTCAATAGATCTGTTCCATTTTTTTAGGTTAAAAGATGTTCTGCAGTGAGGAATCTTGTAGGTTCCTATATGTCCCCCCCCCCCCCCCCCCTTGTGAGAGAACTGCAGCCTCGAGAGTTTTCACCAGATCACTGAGAACATGTGGAGCTTGGTTATGCAAACATTTGTATTTAATACCATTCAATACATTTGTATTTTTTTTTAATATCCAATAGGTTTTGGACTTGGATTGATTGAGTTTGTTACTTCACTGTTAGTTTTGAATGACATTTTCCTAGTATTTATAAAGTCCACTTGTAACACTGTGCCAAAAACAGTATTAATTCATCTCAATATTCCTAATGTCCAACTTTTCTTTAACCCTTAGAATAAACTACTGTGCCTTTAAGACTGATACATGCAAATGAGCTCTGTTCTAATTGGCTGTCCCATCTGGTGCCTCATTCCTAAAACAGCTGAAACACTCCTTATAACTTCATCGTGAGTGGGCGGGGCTAAACTGCTGTCGGCCGAACAGGCAGATATTTATAAAATACATTGATTTTTGGGACATCAGTAAAACAGTTACTCTAAAACAGGCTATTTTTTCAGCTTACTTTACAAATATGGACTGAGGAGTAAAATTTAAGTTTACCAGTGTTTAAATACATGATATGGGCCCTTTGAAAGCAATGGAACCTTGCATTTCTGTTTCAGATGGTTTGAGATACTGGCAAACAGAGACAAGACATGCATCCAAACACTCATGTGGTTTTCGTTTATTGATTGGCATCGCTGATCATTTGGATAACCGGTCAGAAAGGTTGTTAATTCAGATAAGCATTAGGTCAGTCATGATTCTTTTTTACGAAACTCGCATGGTCATGCAGGGTCCTCTCCTTATCGATGGAGCCACACAGGAGAGGGCGATACTCGGGGGTGGGGGGGAAGGGTGAAACAAGAACTACTTCGGTTCTCATGGTGCTTTCTCCATGGGTCGAGTTGCCTCGGTTTATCTCTCCATCCATGATTCTTCTTCGTTCACAGCCAGAGAGAAAGAGAGAATCTTCAGCAACGTTCCACACCCTGGAACTCTTCTATGTTCCCTTCGTATCACGCGGCATGCAGCAGAACAGAAACCGTCCAATAAGAAGCACCTCCTTTTAGGTTAATATGTCTTAACAAACCAGAGCAGACTGATTTACATGTGTTGAACTGTTTTCCACCGTGAAGACAACGTTGCAGGAGACTTGCGTTGCATCAAATCACAGGGCAAAAGACCACCACTGATAGAACAAGCATGTTGAAACATTCGGTAAACTGTGGTAAGACCTCGTTCTTCATCATCACACAAGCTTCACTCGCAACTGTCTACTTTTTACACGCCAACACCAGAAATACAACTGTATGAACAAATGGGGGCTTTTTTTTCTTTTCTTTTTTAGCTTTGAGGGCATATCTGT
The DNA here is from genome assembly GCA_037974445.1 of Brycinus macrolepidotus. Classification (NCBI taxonomy): domain Eukaryota; kingdom Metazoa; phylum Chordata; class Actinopteri; order Characiformes; family Alestidae; genus Brycinus; species Brycinus macrolepidotus. Next base: position 38,159,272 of record JBBPCZ010000001.1, on the reverse strand, counting down.
GCCCCCCAACATATCCTAACATATACTGAATCTTTGAGGTTGGCTTTTGATTACATCACAGTTGCCTCTATCAATATACTGAGCTAGTTCTTTAGCCAGCTCTGCTGTAAACGTTTCTGTAAACTGATCAAGCTCACGGTCCCCGTTTCGGGTTAAGTTTGCTGGCCCTAAAGTACCTTCCTACAACATCTGCCTGGTGTGTAATGAGCATGGCGCACTTAGAACTAAAACTAAAGCTAAGAAAACATAAGTAGGTAACACTAGTTTCTCGTTTTTTTTATATCACATCCATTCGATCCTCCATACGGAACAAAAATAAATAGAAATTTGTCTCGAAAAGTACTTATATTATCTACATATTTTCAACAGACGGTTATAGAAACACAGCAAAATGAGCATATCCAAAGGCATGCCAACAGGGTAGTGCTGGTCACAGTAAGGAACGGGCCTATCAGAGAGAGCGGGCCCATAATGGGCCAACCAATCAGATGGAGGTATCCGAGTAAAGGAAGGGGATTGGTGAAATGAGTGATGGAGTGATGGAAGTGGCAACGCATTGAGCCACCTCGGTTTGGTGACGGAAATACTGACATAATAGTAACAGATATGAACTTGCATGTTATTTTTCCATTCGATTTTTGGATTTGAATGTAATCTTAGTGCAAACTGCTATACTGCTGAAGCCCTACAGGGCCAAGAATTCACGTTTCTTTACTCCAGTTTCCTGTGATCACGAGTTAATTTTGTTTTTCCAAGATCTTGCCTTATTTATACCATTATCACTGCATAATACAACCTTTTTTTCTGAGAAAACGGGTTCATTTTCACAATGCCTGCAGGTTTTTATTCTAACCAAGCAGGAGCTCGGCTCATCTAACTAATCGGTTTGTTTGAGACCGGATGATTAAACAGATGAAGTCAGCTGAGCTTCTGCTTGAGTTCATGAATAATTAATTGGCAATCAGGAGAAAAAATAGTTTTGATAAACACTGATATAAAGTATCAAACAATAATCTCAATAATAATCTCAAAAGATCAGAAATCGCAGCATGTTCTGTGCTCTGTTGTACAAGTGGGCAGTTTACTTTCAGCCCTTATAACATCATGCAGCCCTGACTAATCTGAGGGACTGCAGTGGTCAGTAGTGCTGGTGGTGCCGTGAAGAGCTGAGCCTCGCATTTGTGAAAAGGTATGAGAATCATATATACGGCTTCAGGCCCTGGCAAAGCGAGAAAACATGAGTCTCGTCTGGGTAAACTGTGGTCAGGGCCTACATGTTATGAACATCTCAGGCAAAAAGTAAGATCTCAAATTAATTATGCTCTTATCTCAAAAAAAGTTGAAATAAAGCTGGTTCAGTCGTCTAACATTCGTGGTCATGGATAATGATGTGAATAACCTGAGATCTCAAGAAAACAAGTAATTAACTCGTTACCAAAGGAAACTGGAGTTAAAAAACATCAACTCATGGCCTTTAAGGGCCTCTTCACTCTCCCTCATTTTGAGAGGAATTCCAAAATTTAGTTATGTGAAGAAATTACAGGAGCGTATCAGTCTGGATGAAATGTTCTCAAGTTACAAGAAGATTCAGTACGGATGTTTGAAACGAGGTACGACTGTACAATTGTATGGTCACCCCTAGTCAAACGACAGCTAAATATGACATCTGCAATGTTTATCTATATGCTGAGTTTAACATAATCTGAAAAAAAATTGTGCCATTGCTTTTGCACAGGCCACATTTTAGCTATGATTTTTCCAATAACTTCAAAAAGTCAACAAATAAACAATGACTGTGTACTACTCTGTAGATCAGGGGACACCGATGTTACCTGCAAAGGGCCGGTTTGCCTGAAGGTTTTCAATTCAACCAAGCAGGAGCCCGGCTCATCTGACTAATCGGTTGTTTGAGACCGGATGATTAAACAGGTGAAGTCAAATGAACTTGTCTTCATGAAAACCTGCGGCCACCCTGGCGATTTGCAGATAAGACTGGTGAACCCTACTGTACTTATCTGACCAGGGGCATCCAAGCTCTTGCATCCGACTGTATCTATTCGTGAAGTGTTCAATTTAAAACAGTTCTAAGGAATTGTTAAGGAATCTGAAATTTTTGGGCTATGAACCAACAAAACAGTGGCTTGGATTAAGATTGTATCGCCCCTTTCATTAATGAATGCTGAGGTATAGCCCGTTGTTCAAGTATCCTATAAAATAAGATGTGTTTAGTTTGAACGAGAAGTCTTTTTCCTTTGGGAGAACTAAATTGGTCTGTTGTATCACAATTAGGTAAAGGCCATGTTCACTGCTAGAGTGTAACCTAAAACTGGGCATCACAGAAGAAAATGAAAAAAATGCTTGAAGCTTTAGAAAGAAAAGAATGGATCAGAAATCTGCAAAATTAAAAATGATGGTGTTCTTCTGCTCCTTGATGGAGGGTGGGAAAAGCTGGATCAACTTCAAAATAAGTTTCCTTAATTTTTCACAGCTAACCTTTAAAAGTAGCTCAGTGAACATAAGCTCTGTGAATCTCGAAGCATTTGTTGAGCTCCTTAAAAACCGGTTGTGATTAATTAAGACATGTTTTTAAGTTGACCGGCTTTTACAGTGTAGGATGCAGCTTTTGCAGTGTGTCTGCTGGAAGCTTCGTTGTGATGGTGGAACTAGATCACGCTGCAGACTTCATTAAGGCATGTGAGGTGTGTTCTACTGTCCAACACACTCAATCAGTACGGGTTTTGTTTGCGCACCCTTGCTATGACGGTCACTTTGTATTGTCATCATGTGTATGTTTGAGAATCCTCTTCCGAGGTATGTAAGCAATTGTTCCAGTCAAAGGTGAACACATCCATTCGCATCACTTGGTAATGTCAGATGAGAAACAGATCAGAACGGTATTCGTGAATCGGTGAGCGATTATTGTGGCCCGGCTGGCATTTACTGGAGTAAGTGACCGGTAGAAGACGTAATGCCCGTGGATGGTGAGAAGCTTGTACAGTAATTATCTGCCTTTAGACTTTGTCTCGGATGAATCTCTCTTGCCTTTCTGGGACGTGGCTGTAGGCTGTGCCTTGCTCTTTTTGTGAGTGGAGTCCTGAGGTTTGGATTTTGGTTGTGGCGTTGGAAGTGGGCGAGGCTGCTGAGGTTGCCGACGAAGGCGCTGGGGGGAGGGGCTATCGGTGCGGGAGGTGGAGTAACTGCGCGGTGAGGTGCTTACGCTGCGAGGGCTCGGAGAAGCAGCGGGCCGGGAGAGACTGCGCAGAGCTGTCCGACTCACCGGCGAGGGGACAGGGCCTGGTGCTGAGGGGCGAGGGGGAAGTGTTTTGGAAGGGCGGAGCTGAGGTTTGGGCTGCTGCTGATGGATACTTGCGTGCTCGCTGGCGGACTTTTGTATCCCAGAGCAGACGGAACTGAGACAGAGAGAAAGAGAAAAGACAGTAAGCAAAGCCCTCTCTTCATAACATAAAAAAACATTAAAAATCTCATTTACATAATATTTCCATAATTTTTTACAGCTGTTAGTTTTGGCATCCACCTCATCTTGTCTCAAAGCCAAGAAAATCCCTGTGTGAGACCAGTTGAAATTATCAGACAAGAAAAATACTCGGGTCAAAATTTACAATACGGTGATGGTTTATCATATAAGTAGGCTAGCACTAGTTTCTGGTGAGGGTGACGCTAAGCTCAGAAACTCAAAACCTGTTTGTTGGTTGCGTTCTGTCAGCAGAGAAGGAGGGAAACAACAAGTGTTGACGCTACTGATAACTAAAATCTAATTGTGAAAAGTAAAATAATAATTCTAATTCGGTAAGGGGACACATCCTTACTTTCTACACGGCTTACAATCATGACTTCTATAGAAACATGCAGCTGACTATTAAAAATGATGGATATTTTATTTTATAAGGAGGTTTCTGAGAATGAGTTACTTGAAAATGAGACATTTCGCTTTCTTTATTTGTTAGCTACATATACCTTCGAACTCAAGCTCTAAACTGAAGAAGCAAACTTCACCCACCTGGGCTGAATGAAAGAGACAGATCTCTGTGTTCGAGGGACAGTCCCAGTCATTGACTGCATGGAAGGCTTCTTAATGGGTGTGGTCGGCCGCGGAATTCGGCTCCTCATTTGTCCATCTGCCCCTCTTGCTTTGGCAGAGTCGTCCGACTGATGAGTCTCGTCCTCTGAGGCGGTTGTCGACTGGGTGGGGGAAGGGGAAGAGGTGGACTGGGGACGCAAGCGAGACTGCTTCCGCTCCAGAACAAGGCGGGCCAAGTGTGGGCGTCGGCTTTTGCGGGCCCTCTGTGACGGGTCTTGGCTGGCCTGAGATGATCGGTCTGAGCCGGTCTCCTCTTCCGACATGAGCACCGGGATGCGACTACGCCTCTGTGGACGGGGTATGGATTCTGCCTTTCTGTCGTCCGACGTTGCTTCCTCCTGTACCTCCATCTCCTTCTTTGTGTCTTCAGACAGTGTAACACAAGCCCCTTCTTGACTCTGCCATTCAGTTTGTTTGACTAATGTGGGAGCACGTTCCACCTTATCTTCTGTTTTGGTCTCTGCTTCATGACCAAGGGCTGAAGGTTCTTGCTGGTCACGCGACTCAGCTAAGCATACCTGCTCTGCCCCCTGATCTGTAGACCTGTCTTCTTCTGCTGCTTCTATCTTCTCACCCTCACCTTCTCTTTCCTTCTCCTCTAGGTTGCCAATCTGTTCCTTGCCTACATCCTGAGCCAAAATTATGGAACCTTCTTTCTCTCCCTTTGTTATGCTCTCCTTTCTTATCTCCTTTTCTTCTTCATCCTCCTCCTTCTGCTCTACTGCCTGACTGTCGACTACTCTTTCCGGAATCTCCTCACTGCTGTTTTCTTTTTCTACCCTCTCACTCTCTTCCTTCCTATCCTCCCCTTCTTCCTCCTTCTTCTTCTCGCCCTCTCTGGCCATCTCTCTTGGCTCAGGCTCCAGTGACGGCTCTTCATCCAGCCCTGGGAGCTGGTGTCTGGCCGTCATCACATTCAAGTGCGTTGTTTCCGCGATGTGCACAAAGGTGCGCTCAACTTTGGTGAATGGAGGTGAGGAAGAAGTGCCACCGGCGATCACAGCAACAGTTGTCATGACAATGGGCCTGGGCTCGGACTTGAGGACGGACGAGAGGGTCCCGGGCTCCGATTCATCCGGCACAGGTCGCTCGCCTTGAGGTGTGAGCGCCGCTAGTGTTCCCTGCCCGTCGACAGGGGAAACCAGCCCGTTGCCAGGGGAACCGGCCCCATTGCCGGCAGAGACAAGCACAAGGGTGCGGGAACCTTCTTCCTGGTCAGGGTCTCGGTGCGGCGGGGCCAGAAGTGTGGAAGCTGCCCCCTCTGGGCTCCCATCACTGCTCCGTGGGCTTCCGTCACTGCCCGACCCTCCTCCGCCCATCTCTTCGTGTGGGTCAAACATCAGCACACCCGATAGGAAGTCCACGCGCTTCTGTCTTGTTTGGGAGGCAGTGGCTGTGGGTTCCACCTCCGCTGATTCCTGCAGACATGAGAAATGAAGGTTTTTATTCAAGTAATTTATTCAGCTCTGAATGACTCACCTTTGCTGAAGTGGAAAAGATGTGGGTGGAAAATATAGCACTGTACTTCATGCAGGTTAATGATACATTTACACTCTAAAATGACGGTGCTGAATAAAAAAAAGGAAAAACAAAAGCTGCCTCACATCAAAGTTAACACTACTATAGTTAGCGCTGTTGCTGTACATTGCACAAGTTGCATAATGAAATACATTTGTATTACAAAAACAAATGTAGAACAGATAAAAAGGCACATTTTTGTCTCAATGAGCTTCAAAGAGCTAAACAAAATGAAAAAAGTGGTATTTTAAGGCACAAACAGCATGGGTGACCTCATGGGTGGAATAAAACAAGTGACATAAGACAAAACAAGCTGTTATCCTTCAGATCATTTAATCATGTTTTGGTTGTACACAAGCTTCGCAGGATTGTCTTAAAAGGATGACATGTTCTGAAAAGGCACAACAGTCTATTTTACAGTGTAACATTTTCTCTCCCTTTTTCATTCGTTAAAAAAAAAGGAAATAGCCCGTTTGTGATTTCAAGTGTAGCCTCAAAGACAGTGCTTAGCCAGCATTTATATACAGCAAGTAAGCAGACGAAGCAGGCGAGATGTGTTTGTCTAGCAGCGTGTCCAATGCCGTCTGAAGAGTCCGTTTTTATTACAAAAGCTTAAAATACATGCTTAGTATTACAAGTGTATTATACAGTCATTATTGCATTATAAAAACACGCCCGGTTATGCTCAAAAAGGCTCTCTCTGCTTATCAACACTAAAACCCTACACTGCGATTCACAGATGTCATGAGTCAGGGGTTGGCTTTGCCCATACATTTTGCGACGTCCACTGGGATAATCTTCCTTGAGTCGAGTCACGGCCAGGATGACAGTTACATGTTTAGAATTCGGTTTTAATGGTCTTGAACAGTTTGTCTAGATTTAAATGCTTATATTAATAAAAGTGGTATTTTGTAGATACAGTTCACCGTGAAATATTTAAATTTACTATAAATATTTTAAATATGTATCTCTATAAAGCCATGTAAACCGTGATTTTATTTTATAGACAGATATACTTCATATTTCTCTTTATCAGACTGCGCTCTTTTGGGTTCTGTCACATCTGTATCAGCTCCACTGAACGCAAGTAGCACCTGGGATGGAGTTTAAGATCATTTGATGGTGTTCAGCTCCAGTCCTGAAGAGCCACAGCACATGACAGTCCGGAGCTTTCTCTGTTCCAAAACACCATTGTGTTTTCTAATTGGTGAGTTATAGAAAAAAACAAAAAAACAAAACCATCTTGTACTTTGACTTTCTAGAACTGTCACTGAACACCTTCTTGGCTTAGCGCCCATGTCCCTGAAGGCCTATGAGAATCACCAGGCCTGATTCACTTTTTAACATGGAGAGCAGCCCGGTCTAAGAGAGATGGCTTGGTATTTTTTTTCAGCTGAGTGGAGCAGGAATTATAGAACTGTGACATGGGGGCAGTTTCAACAGTGCTTGAGAAAGTGGTAAGATACGCAATACATAACATTACAATGGAAATTTACAGTGAGTATATTCAGCAACAGTTATTTACAGACTCCTCCAACCTTCATGAACGATGAATGGCGTTTCCTTACACTTTTAAAACCCGGAAGAAAATGGGCAAATGGGAAAATTGGGGTAAACGGTTGTCCAGCTATGCTGCATAAACCGTCAAGCAAAAATAGTTTTTTTTTTTTTATAACAACAGTGGTTTTAGGAGGTCTTTCTACATTGAACAAGTCCAGATAAAGAGTGCCCTGCAGATAAGAGAAAACTGAAGGTTAGCAGATATTTGAGTTCAGTGAATGACAATCATAAACCACAGATTCTACTCTGTGAATAAACACTGCAGTTAGAATACTCTTAATGGGCTCAGACATGCCTGTACAGTGGAGGATGCTTCAACTCAAGATGTTTATGTCACATTTATAACCCTGGTATGCTAGCCTTTCTGGCTTCTACAAGCAAATAAATATCAGCACTGTTCAGTAAAAGAATGGAAAAAATACATACATACACACACACACACATATATATATATATATATATATATATATATACA
>JBBPCZ010000001.1:38133293-38149948 GCA_037974445.1 Brycinus macrolepidotus | reverse complement strand
GTGAAACTCCATCAGCAGCTCCTGATTTAATTTAATGAAGGACTGATTGAGCTGAACCAGGTATTTGAGGTGTTTGATGAGAACTACAGTGTAATACTCTGCTTCCATTAGGAGAGGTCTGGGAATGATTAAGCAAACACAGACATAAAATCACTATTTACTTTTCTAATCCTATTGATATACATTCTAATATTAGCTTTTAAAAACATATGCTGCTCAGATAAACAGGTTTTAAATATATATGACTTTTGCACGGTACTGTATATATATCTATATATATCTATAAATATATCTATCTATATATAGATATATATATATAGATATATATAAACACCTTGGAGGAGACCACTAATTGCCCGTTATGTAGGTAACGGATGCCCATGTTGGCTAGCATCGCACTGGGTGGTAGGGATGAGGAGGTGAGACCAATTGTGCCCTCTTGAACTCCTGGACACGGAGAGCAGATCTATTTTTTAAATGTATGGAAGGTGCTAAATAAACAAAGCTGCGATTTCAAGCCATTGCACTACACTGCATTCATGTTATGAACTAAAGTGACCCAACAAGACCTACTGCACTGAAGGCAAAGCATGTTAAAGGAGAGGGGCTCTTTCCTCTTCTGTGGATAATGAAGATGAGAGCTCTGTCCAGCATTTAGTGATAACGTACAAACAGAAGAGGCGACCAAAGTGATGCACGGGTGTCGATCAAGCGTTACACACGGTACATCACGTGACTCACTCCTAGGTTCACCGAACCTCCAGTATTGAAGTCATTATTGAACTACAGCATCAAAAAATAAAATGAAAGAAGGCAGATTCATCCATGTGGTCAAAATGTTTCACAAAAGAGAAGTCTAGGTCCAAAAAATGATACCTTGTCCACTGATTATCTACTATTATCTGCAACTGAGGTGCCAGCTTGAGCCTGGAACCCGAACAGTGTTGCATGTGTTACAGCAGGTGCTGCATTTCAAGTGAGTGATTCCTTAAGAGATATTAATGTCACGCTTCTAAAGGATAGCTTAAGGTGTGTATGCACGACGAAACAAGCAGAAAATATACAATCAAGTGTAGTCGAATGTGCATATTCTTACTGCAATCAATACAAAAATATGCAACTAAATGCAACAGATGTCTTCTTTTCAAGAAACCGAACTATTGCCTTCACATCTATTGCCCTTCGATACATCTTGTAATATACAGATTTCACATATTCATATTCATATTCACATCCAACAGCGCATCACCTGTCACGCCTGTTGAGTTTAAGCAGCATTTCTGTGAAGACTTTTGCCAAGCCTCTCAAGAACCTCAACAGAGGGAGTTAAAACACTTCAGCTATTATTAGTTATTACTGTAACCGCTTCAAACGCATCCCACGGCGCGTGACCACCAAGTCGGCTTTCTGCTACTGGCACGAATACAGTGTTTCCCTGTACAGTCCAATTCAAAAAAAGCTAAGTAATGCATTCCATTAAAAGCACACAACTGAATGCATTTGTTTCAGCTAAATGGGAGGGGGGACGGGGGATAACATTTGCAAATGCAAAAAAAGACAAAGCAATTAAGCTTTGCAGCAACAAACATAACACTTATCAAGGAAGACGTGCTTTTGTGGCGTTCTAGCAGCCCTAGATGTAACATCTGTCCACACACACACACACACACACACACACACACTGGTCTTCCCACTGAGCTCCAACTCTAGCACCCACCTCAGCTGAAATTTGTTATTACTATATGAGGTATTGAAAATGCTTTTAACAATCATTCTCCACATCTATGCAATCCATACAGACCATCATGCGCTATAGTGCTGGCACCATGTGCTGTATGATGCGTGTCACTGTCCGGCCTTTACCCTCACCGCGACACGGTTAGGAGATACTGGCCAGCCCATATGGAGCTGCCGACGTGTTCACATTCTGTCACAATCGCTTAGGAGAGTCATCCGTCGTGCCTGCGGTGGGTACTGGGAGCGGACAGGTTTGGGGGGCAATTGGTGCTGGGGTCGTTACAGTGATGCATGAGAGCCGAGCTGGGAGAAGAGCTTAGTGTGCAAACACTGTCCTTCTGAGGCCTCCAGCAACATGAAAAACACACACACACACACACACACACACACACACACACACACGAGGAGTGGGCAACATGACAAAACATAACACTGTGCCTGAAGACATTTTTGTATTAAACAACAAAGAATTTTGATAATTAATTTTTCTGGAGTTGAAACGAGCAAGGCTCACTGCAAAATCCCACCAGCAAAGCACCAAGATTTTGCGGCTTGATTTAAAACAGAACACCTCTGATACTAGAAAAATAGTTCACTTCAAAAGACACAGTCTGAAATGAGACTACCGAGACCTGGCAATCATATTTGGCATATCTTTTGACAAATAACAATCATAACCACCCTTTCACACATGGAATATCACAATCATTTAAACATGAAAGAGTGAAACTGTGAATCAAGCCGGAGTCAAAACTGCCGACACGGCAGTTCACTTGCATGAGACCTAGTACAAGACCTGGGAAATTACTGGGAGGGCTCAGGTATAATCCTCCCTTTTTGGTAATATTTGGTCCATAAGAAAATCAAATCGTGAACCCAGTATTGTGAACTGAATAGAGTGGATCATTACAACCCTTGCCAGAAAAGTATCCTTTAATTAATACTACTTTTTGTTCACCATATTTTATTATACTGGCCAGTATCAGTTATTGGACTTTTTAGGACTCTAAATTCAGTGATCAGAAGGTTTTCAGTCAGGCTCCATTCACACAGTGCAAATTACTACTATTAATGAATTAATTATACATCCAATTGTCTAATTAAACAGGACCAATTATGCTGTCATGGTCTGGTGACATCAAATTTCCAACTTCAACGTTAACAACCTTAAAAAGTCGTGCCAATTGAGACTCCTAGCTTTGACTCTTTCAGGGAAGTGAGCAGTTGATCAGTGCTGCCCAAATCCAGAATGTGCTTAGAAATCGCATCATGATGGAATTCATAATTAAAACGATCATCATATTGCCCACCCCAGCACACCCACAAAAACACACACACACACACACACACACACACACGCAACGACTACAAAAACACAAAGCAGACCAACATTCTTTCTCCCCGTCACAAATTCTCAAAGTTTTTCCCACCATTATCTCCCAAGTCATATGGATACATGGATGCTCTACTGCATATCTTCAATGTAAAAAAAAATCAACTAAGTGCTATTGCATCCTACACATTATATGCAAATTCCTCCAGGTAGTGATTTGGCTTCTCTTGTTTGACATTCACAACACCGGACAACATACAATTCAATCACTATTACCTTCCAGTGCCCATCACATACATCCACTCCATTCGGTGGCGGTGATGGTGGTTATGACCGTGGTAGTAGTGAAGATGTCAAAGACAAGTGAGATACAGTTGGCCCACTTTTAAATGTTCTTAAAATGGTCCAGTTTAAAAGAGTTAAAAACGTCATCTTTTTGCATCTATAAAGGAGGTGAAATACAATTGTACAGCGTCTCTGTGGGGGTTGGACATTTTTAGAGCAGGCGTCTATTTTCTCTCACTGCTCGCCATTCTCTTCGCAGTGGACAGTGGAGCTGTATCCAAGGAACAGATGCTCTTCAGCCTGTAGCAGGATCCCACACACACACACACACACACACACACACACACACACACACACACACGCGCACACACACGCACACGCGCACATGCAGACGCTCTCCTGGCGCAATCACAGGCCAGGTTTATTGCACAAACTGGAATAAAAATCTGTTATACTCCTTATAAACTGTCTCTGGGTAAAGCAGAGTATTTCCCTTTGTTAAAGCTGGACTGCATGCGTGTATGTGTGTGTGTGTGCGTGTGTGTATGCTGCTGCGTTTGTACGGATCACGTCTTGTTCATGAGTTTAGCCAACATTTGCTGAATGTGCAGCCGGGAGAGGTTGAGTACGGAGTGCCGTGCTCTGGGGTTGCCCTGCAGCACTGGCATGTGTCTGCGGTGGGCGTGGCGGTGGGCGGGGCTGCTCTCGGCCGAGCGGCTGCGCTGAATGACCGGGCCGCCCAGGGCGGGGTCGTGGGGGAAGGGTTCCGTCTCCATGGTGGAGGAGGAGAACACATACGATGCCAGTCTTCTCAAATGGGCGGGCCTCGGGAAAGAGTGTGGTGGGTGTGGCCTGTCCTCCTCCAACTGAAAGAGACCAATAAGAGCGGAGGGATCAGGCGGGGGGGTAAAAAAAGTGACTGATGTGTGAAAAAAATAATAAGTGTGCTTTAGTCTCGATATATAAATATACGCGCGTGTTCCTGAACCTACGACACGCAAAACACACACCAGACGTTTCACTCTTTCCATTAAGTAATGAGTGAGTGTCATATTAAGTAATGAGTGAATGTCAAATATCAAAAATTTATGAGGACAGGTTTAACCTAAAGACATTTATTTGCTCTGCTTGTGATGTATGTGAAGAAAAAGTGAGTATACGTGGTGTTTGGAAGAAGTTTTTTTTTTCCAGACAGACATCTGTGTGACTATGAAATGTGCAAATAAACCTTGCCTGTGAATTGTGGAGAGACTGAAGCTGAGCATCCATACAGTCATGCAACGAATCACACACACACAATCAGGCAGAGAAACACAGCTAAATAAATGAATTCACATAAATCTACAGTCCCAAACGCCCACCCAGGTACACAGTTATGCTAATGCAATTTTCACATCTATGTATTTCTCATTACAGGAACCAACCTGTGCACTGCTTTTGAACTACAGTAATATTTCTAAGCAGACTGCACAGGCAATAAGACCTTAAACAACAAAATGCGACTTCACACTAAATCCAAAGCTGAGGTGGAAACATCTACATTTGCAGTAGACATGAACAATGTCTACAGTGGGAATGCCATCTATGAGTACTGGACTTATTCACAAGTAAATATCCAAGAACCAACACTTCATGAACCATAAACCACACATAACTATAACACTGACGCCGACACCAGAGAAAAATGAAAAGAAAAAATCTATGCTGGCGAGCAAACATAGATTTCCTTTTTCAGACGGGCTGTGGAACATTTAGAACACGGAAGCCTCTTAAAAGCCTTTCCCTGCAAAGCTTTTAAGTGAACAGTTACGAAGGCACAAAACGGAAAAGCAAAAAAACTGGGGTTAAAATTAAGCTCAAGTCAACCAGTCAGTCATTCAACCAATACGCTCACATGTTCACTCTCAGCCAGCTCTACATCTCCCCAGTGACAGATGAAAGAGTGAATGAGTTAAAGCAACAGTTAGGTTAAAATGAATGAATAAATAAAAACTAATTTTAGGTTTGCACTGGAGCTAGAAGGCAAAAGTTGCTAAAAAGTAATGAGGACTTATGCTCCACCAATTAGCATCATGCAAAGTGTGGAAAATGGCTAAATGGTGGAATATAACCTTCCTAAATTGGCATTGTAGCTCCAGTCCCCAACAAAAGAAGCAACTTAGGGACCCCAAATGTGTTAGCTACAAAAAAGTGGGGAGAGAAGTGTAAATCTGATTTAAACGGTGTATACTATTAAACCAAATACTACATGCAACCATACAAATCATCCGTCTCGCACCCCACGCACAGACACGCACAAAGGTGTGTTCTTACCTGTCTGTGGGGTCCAAACGGCTCAGACTCCCTCCTGTGTGGGCTGGAGTGACCAGCTGAATGACCCTCTTCCCCTGCCAATCCCATCATGCCGCGCTGAGTTTTGGGTCGGACAACAGCCTCTGCGCTAGCTCCTCCTCCTCGTCGCCTCCTCTCCTCGTGCTCCTCCAGGGGGCGCAGCTCCTCCGGCTCTTCGTCCGTGGTGCCCGATGTGGTCGGCTCCGCCCCAGGGTGGAAGTCCCTCAGCTCCGTCTCCTTATCGATGATGACCCACTCCCTGCTGTCGAAATCCTCCTCCTCTGCGAGCGGCACGGAGCGGATGAAGGCGTTACTGTGGGCCTCCTGATCCCCGTCGCCCGAAACATCTTGCCGGCCTGCGGCTTGCCGGTCCACCTGGCCTGTGTCCAGCGAGAGCATTTGGGCCGGCTGCGAAGAGTACACGTGTCGGGAGGGGGAACCCAGCATGTCCAGACGGGAACTGCCACCATGAGGAAATAAAAAGACATTAAAAGGAAATAACATTGCTCTATAACAGTATAAACTATAATCTGTCCACACTAGGGATGTGTATACTGACTTATTTTGATATTCAAGTATCCAAAAGTCTTAAAGACTGGATATCCAGTCGTGTGAACTAGAAAAGATCAGTTTTTTTTAAATGTATGGTGTACATTTGAAAAAAAAAAGACTTATTATTCAAAAATGGCCAAGGGAAATCTTTTGATCTCTGTGCTTGAGTAACGAAGGCTGCCCCTGAGCTGATGAGCTAACACTATAACTAGAGCTAACTGGTGTAATGCTAGATGGTAATGATGTCAAAGTCAGCATAAAGTCTTTTCTCCTCAGTGGACGATGTAGAAACTTTAGATTGTTGTGGTAACTATGAGAAAATTAAAAATGTCTTTTATTTTTATATTCATTCAACTCTCCTTCCTCAATCATCTCCTTTACAACACAACCATGGCAATGTGTTTACACTAATATACTCGTAATTCATAATAGTGAAATATATTTACAATACTGTTGTCCGTTAACACTTCAGAGTATTTTACTGAATTACTAAATATTATTTCCTGAATATTATGTGTCATATTTTTGTTCATAGCATTAATTTAACCACACATGTACAGTTTTGGAAATATGGAATATTAAATTAATGATTTATTTCAAAGGAGAACACAGGCCAAAAGAAATAACTTAAGTGTTTCCTAAAGAAATGAGAATAAAACTAAAAACGAGCAAGACAGACAGGACAGACCCACACTCCTCACCGTTTGTCACAGCCGTCTCCCCTCCCATCCCCTCCAGACAGTCGTTCTGATTCAGGGCTGTTGACTCTACGGTACCTGAGGGCCCGGCCGTGAGCCCCTGGGGATTCTGGGTCTCCAGCCCTTGGGGAGACGGGCCGCACCACTCCAGCTTGCTCCTCCTCTTCTGCAGCTACCTGTGTCTGAGAAAGAATGACATACAAAGCAAAGCGTGTAATCTTCATTTTCCTTTCCACTGATACAACATTCCATTATAAGCAGATGCTCCTTCGAGCTCATTCTAATGACATTTCTAATAGGGCTGCATAACATAAAGGCTAGAACTGTGATTATAGTGCTGTATATGTCAGCTGCAGTACTCCTTGCAACATAGTAAGACCGCACTGGTGAATAAATAATGTGACATGGTTAAAACTGGTCTGCACTAGTTTGATCAAAATAATGATACTAATAAAAAAACTGCAAAACATCTGGAACTGTGACTGGTCAGGATTCTCTATTCTTACAGTGAAAAACTGGTGACTTGTTAAAGAGCACACTTGCATATTGCAGCCTTCGGTGATATTTATACAAGAAAGGCCAACGCTGTCATAAAAATTAATAACCCATTTGTTGTGCAGCCTTAATTTTAAAACACAACATGTGGCTGAGAGACAAGGCTGCTCTATTAGACCGAACAAAAGAATTAAGAAAAGCTTAATGAAAATAAAATAAAATGCCTCTAAAATCATGAAATATGTGAATCCATTAAAAAGGGGATGAATAACATATTTCTACAGTAGATAATAATTATAATAATACAATAAAATAATGACAACAATACAATAATACATCTTCTTTTTAGGGATTGTTTCATTGTAAAATTATAAGATAATCAGTGAATAAACATTTCATATATTTCTTCAGTAAAAGACATTTAAACTTAACATGAAAATTTTGGCATTAAACTTAATTCATTTCAATGTCCAAATAACAAACTGAGCTTTTAAAAGAGATGGTTAAACTCATACCTCTCTTACAGACCACGTATTTAGTTTTCAGAGTACTTTCAAGAGACTTTTATTTTGACTTTGTATTGTATTTTATATTGTTCTTGCCCTTGTGTCTCTGACCGTGCAGTTGTAGTATAAGCAATCTCCTCCGGCATCAGTAAAGTTTTCTGATTCTGACCTTACTGATACTGATCCTGAGTTTGTTGCGGTTGAAGTCGGTGTCATCCCACGCCTCCCCACCAGGATGCGCCAGAGCGGCCTCACAGGGCCGGATGGGTAACGGGACGGGTGGGGCGTTCTCCTGGTCACTTAAGTGCTCGTCCTGCAGAACGTCATCTGTGTTCTCCCTCGGCAATTCCCCAGGAACTGGGGTCACATTTACCACCCTGTAAAAAACAGAGAATCAATAAGTAATCAATTCAACAGAACACAGCTAGTCAAGCAAGGGTGGGATTACAGTTAAGAGGCTGTCCAGATGTCTGGCTAGAATCAAATCAGTCATAACAAACCTGCTGCAATGCATTCATTACAGTCGACGGAATTTGAGAAAACCACGGGAAAGGGAAAATGTTATCTTTTATATATTTATTACCCGTTTATACAATTTTACCCTTTTATAGATTTATTATATTTATTTCTGTCCTTTTACTTCCCAGAAAATTCAAGAGTGGCAAAACTACCACTCAGAACCTCAAATAATGAGTAATATTCTGTAAAACTAAATTGTTTTACACATAGAATGGGCAAAACAACTGATACATTTTTGTACATTTTAATTAAAACTGATAGAATCTGTTACTGCTGTTTCAATTTACATATTTATTATAAATACAGAAACAAATTAAAACCATGCACTGCTTGATTTGTACATATTATGTTGTAGGTTTTATAAAATGGCCCCAAGCACTGCCCTTTGAACAACTATTTCCAGCCCTGATGAATGACCTTCACAAAACAATCCTTCATGGGGAAAAAAAGCATGAAAATTCTGATGCTTGCAGTTTTCTACTGGCAAACAGAGGTTGAGTCTCTAATAAATATCTTTCCTCCAGACAAGCAGACAGGAAAGAAGACGACATCTGAATCTAAATTGGGTTATTGAGCTTGGCTAACTTGTAATTTTGGCTGAGCATCAAGACAGAAAACGGCCTGAGGAAGGTCATAATAAGGTGCTTTATATCAGCCAAATGAGCTGCCAGGCAAAATTAGGGAAGACTTTTAATGGATGATGTTAATGTTTTCTAGCTAAGCGCTGCTCTTTGATGGGCTTGAGCCGTTTTGAGATTTTTAGGTGACCGATTTTCCATAACATTAAAACTACCAGCTCAATATCGTGTAGGTCCCCCTCATGCCCCCAAAACAGCTCTGACTCATCGAGGCATTGACTCTACAAGAGCTCTGAAGGTGCTGCGGTATCTGCATCAAGACGCTAGCAGCAAGTCCTTCAAGTGCTGTTTTGGCACAAGGAACTGTGCTGTACCAAGAACAGGGCCAAAAGTGGGCCACAGCTGGGCCGACTGTGCCACTGTTTTTTGATTGGTCAAAAAAATGTTGTCATGACAACAGACGGACTTGGAAAGAGGCCATCGTGGAAAAAAGCAACAACACTGGAAATACAAACTAACAACTGGGAAGTTGACGAAGTTACAAGCACAACAATCAATTTGGACTGAAGATAAATTGCAGTGGGAGTTTTCTATGACGCTAACAAACAATGCTGAGAAAAATAAAAAAAAACTCAAACAAGACTATAAATAATAAAAGACTACAACATCAAAAGCAGCTCTGACAGAAAAACTTTCACCTGGTTCGACTCCATGGACGCAGTTTTGGGACGACCGGCCATTAAATGCGGTGAGAGAACTGAGTCAGAAACTCCGTTACCGGACTGAGATACACTGGAACATCAAAGTGTGCTGCAAGTTCCGTGCCACTGCAGTACAGTTTAGGAACAGCATGGTTCCTGTACACTCCTGGAAAAGTGCCCTATGTTGCAAGCTGAGGCTAGACAGCTTTTGGGCTGTGGACCAGATAGGGGTTCGCCTTCGTTCCCCACGCGCCAATTTACCGGGTGTCCTTCATTTCACCACTTTTGGGAGGTACTGACCACTGCATACAGAAACACCCTACAAGACCTGCTGATTTGGAGATGCTCTGACCGTCTAACCATCACGGTTTAGTCCTTGTCAAAGTCGCTCAAATCCTTACACTTGCCTATTTTTTCTACTTCCATCACAGCAACTTCAAGAACTGACTGATCTCTGCCTGACAAACGTGTGTGTTTGGGTGCTTACCCGACAATTGCTGCAGTTTGGCGTGTGTTCTGTTGAGGAGGTGTGGCGGTGCTATTTGAGGATAAAGAATCAGTTCCTGCTTTCTCCCAATCAAATGGCTCGTTCTCCGTTATCTCTCTCTCCTTCATACTGTTCTCAAATACAGACATCAGCAACTGCTCAGAGAGAGAGAGAGACAGAGAGAGACAGAGAGGGAGATAGAGAAAGGACGAGAGAAAAAAGAGAGTGAGAGAGAGACAGAGAGGGAGAGAGAGAGAGAGAGAGAGACAGAAAGAGAGGAGAGGGAGAGGGAGAGAGAGAGAGAGAGGGGAGAGAGAGAGTGAGAGAGAGACAGACAGAAAGACAGAAAGAGTGTCAGGAGACAGGAAGAGAGGGGAGAGAGAGCGAAAGAGAGAGAGAGAAAGAGAGAGGGAGAGAGACAGAGAGAGAGAAAAAGAGAACAAGAAAGTGAGAGACAGTGAGAGGCAGAATGGTAGAGAGAGAAAGAGAAAGAGAGAGAGAGAGAAAGATAGAAAGAGAGAGCAAGAGAGAGAGAGAGAGAGAGAAAGAGAGAGAGGGAGAGGGATAGAGAAAAAGGGGAGGAGAGAGAGAGAGAGAGAGAGAGAGAGAGAAAGAAAGACAATGAAAGAGATAAAGAGAGAGAATAAAAGAAAGCTAATCAGTGGAAGAGATAGTGAGTGAGTGAATGGGAACTCTCCATGGTGGCCATTTACCTGGTAATCAGGTTTGGTATAGTAGTCCAGGCCAAGCACGTGGTCCAGGAAGATATAAAACTCTGAGGGCATGTGTTTCAGCAGCATTTTGTGCTCGTAGCGTTCCTTAATCTGGCCCACTTGCTCCTGTTCAAACAGAGAAGATTCACTCAGGCTTAAATTAGATTCCATCACCCCGGACACTTTCTGCAGTGTTCTAACCCGCACACTGCCTCACCTTGTCCTTGATCTTCCGCCATGGCAGCTGTCCGACGGTAAATTCCACAAGCATGTAGAACAACGACCATAAATCATCATGACGACCCATCTCCTGTGAAGATCCAGGAAAGATTTAGCATTCAGAACTCTAATTAGAAAGAATAAAGGTTACCTGACAGCTTTAATTTCAAAATTTCAGTGATTATTAATAAACTGTATAGAGTCTGGAATGATAAAAGGTGTCAAGTTACTAGGACATCCTCACATAAAGGTCTGGAGGTGTTAAATTTGTTTAATCTTAACATGAAAAAAGCAAAAAATATAATAACAGGTAACAGTGTTTCGGAATCATTACATTTACTTTACAATGAAAATATGAAATACATAATTATTCCAACAGATTAGCAATTTATTGTGTCCAATATTTATATTTGCAAATGTATGAAGCACTAGAGCCTAAGACAGGGGTTCAACTCACTTTGTTTTTGTGAGCGTTGACAGAAGCGTAGCGCACTGTTCCACGAAACCCTGCCACTGTTCTGGGCTAAAAAAGATAGAATTGTAGCAGCTTTAACACCAGGAAAAAAACACGTTTGTAATAATTAAAATAAAACAACAATGAACCAACTTGATAAGATGTGAAAATAATTCAGGGGACAATGGTGGAAAATACGGTGCCAAGTCATGTTTCAAGTAATGGAAACGGAAGGACTGCTTTGGAAAGCAGCTCAAGACCTCCATGAGAAATTAGGTCACATATGCATTATTTAAACCTCACACACCTTTAACCCCTTTTATATATATGCTAAAAGGCAGATGGATATAATATCTATGTATACACTACAGGCCAAAAGTTTTGGGCCACCCTCGGATGTTTTTAAAAAATAAACAATAAGAAAACATTAGAAATGCTTAAATGTAACGGACTGGTTTTCAATATTTTATAGTCTGTAGTAACACATTATTTAGCGACACAAAGGCTCAAACTGCTGGTTCTGAAGAAGAAACATCAGGTCTGTCTTTAGCACGCTGGCATTCACTTTGTGTCGAATCACGAAAAAAGTAAAGTATCACTCGGTTCTTCAACATCACACAATTCCTTCTGGTTTACGTATCACTGTACAAAAGTTCATTCTTCAACAGGATAACAATCCCAAGCATTCTTCAAATTGGTGCCAAAATTATATTCATTCCAAAGAAAAGCAAAAAGTTTTGAGAATTATGTTTTGGCCTCCCCAGTTGGAATGGGACAAGCTGGGCTGACAAGTTCAAAATGAGCGTACAGCAAACGAGACTGTAGGAAGGAAGGAGGAAAGAGCGGTATGACCTATGTATGTCTGCAGGCTTGAAAAGGTGCTGGGAGGGTTTGGGCACAAGTTATTTCCAAAAATTATTTTGATGAAAGCATTCATATCCATTAAACTGCGCTTACAGTGTATACTGTTACATTACACTTCAAAACCAGTCAGTTACGTTTGTTTTAAGTATTTCTAATGTTTTCTTTGAATAAAATCCATCTGCCTTATTGCCAGATGATTGGACCTTCTGGGTAATTAGATTTGACTGAAGAACACACATACACATACCGAATAATAAGGAATAATATTAAAGGATAACAGCTGGATTGAACGAGGGAATAGGGGTACGAGCTACGCCTTGCAGGGCCTTAATCAGGACGAGAGAGGAGGGAATCTGGTGTTTAGTTTAGGCCACTCATTACAGAAAAAAGCAGGTTAAACACTCACAATATGAATCTCGCTATGGTAATGGGGACAAGCATCTTACGGGAAAAAGCATGCGCTTCCAACATAAAGGCCAAAAAGGAACTGCAAAACATAAGAAAAATGTTGAAAACTGTAAAACACAAAGCAAATGTGAACATATGAAAAGTTGCAAAATAAGATACAAGAATGACCACAGTGATGAAATGATTTCAAATATAAATTCTATTTAAAGTCCCAGTCAAGATGGTTTCTAATGTAAATTACATGTAAAATGCTTCAACTTTCTAAAACTACAAGCATCAGTGGAGATCGGAGTCAACATCTGGACAAATAATGACCAAGCTGGAAATTTCCTATATGGGTGGAACAAGTCCACTGAAATCATCCTTACTGGGGCTTTAATAGAGAAATAAAACTCAAAGGATTAAAATTACTCAACATAACAACACAAAACAAGTACAATAAAAAAAACAATTAAATATTCATGACGTCCCCTCTATCAGTAAGAGTCTTTAGTCTTATGCTGTTTCTCAGTGCTGTGATGTATCAGAAAGCATTAAAGACCATGTTTACTGCTAAACAAGAGCAATGAGCATCGAGTAAATCTACTCCGGAGATCAAATGGAAAACTCCATTGTATACATTGTTCAAAGCCAGCAAATACACGTGAACAGACATGATCACATGTAGAATTGCGCTGGAGTGGGTGTATGTCTGTGCATGTTAAAATGCTAAACAGGATCTACTGAGAAGAAGCCCCAAGAGATAACATGAGAGAGAGTGTGTGTGTGTGTGTGTGTGTGTGTGTGTTTGTGTGAGTTCGTGCAGGAGAATGCGTGGGCATTTACAATGCTGATCTGCTGAGCTCTAATCAATATGAGCCGACCGAGTCAGCAAAAATAATAAAAAAGGCCTGTTCTGTGCCAAGACCCTGAAATAATTTGGTCAGACACACACACACACACACACACACACACACACACACACCCATTTTACATCTCTGCACTACCTGCATCTCTCTCTTCCAGTTATTCCCTCGACAGCTTGGCTCTGTATCATAAATTTGTTTTATCACAAATTTGTTTTTGTTCCTGCTCAACATGACTGTATGACTGTGTTAGGGTTGGGGGGGCGATATATGACATGAATGTGCTGGACTGGGCTGATTTAACGCTATGAACAATGCAGTTACATCAGATATCATAATTAATAGAATGCTTATTCTCCGTGATGCATATAGTCACATTTTTGCATTGGGATATCAGAATATTTCAATGTATTGTTACACCCCTAACTATTAGTACAATATTTTTATTCAAGTCTTACAAAAACAAGCTACTTAAGAAGGAACTAGGCAATAAAGTTAGCAATACATAAATTAATGAAATAGGATTATGACACAATGGGCTGACCTCCTGTCAGATATGCAGTTTATACATTTATTATATATTTTTGTTATCATTTTCAGATTCTCTATGAACCTTATTTTTCATGAGACCACTGTAGATTATGGTATATGTTAGCTATTCAAGATTATGGTGGAAATGAAGCTCAAATAAATTCAAATATAAAATACACGCACACACACACACACACACACACACACACACATATATATATATATGTATATATATATATATATATATATATATAGATGAATAGATAAAGTGGCAAGAAAAAGTATGTGAACCTTTTGGAATTTCATGGTTTTCTGCATTAATTTGTCATAAAATGTGATCTGATCTTCATCTAAGTCAAGGGTTTTGACAAATATAATGTGCCTAAAATAATAACACAAAAAAAACCCCTGATCTTTCATGTCTTTATTGAGAACAACCATAAAAAACTCATAGCGCTCGTGGAAAAAGTATGTGAACCCTCGAGTTAATGACCTCAGAAAAGCTCAGTGGAGTCAGGTGTTAGCATAGCATACCTGGAGTCTTGATAAGAAAATGATTGATAAAACTGGTCTTTATGTGACTGATAAAAACCACTCAAAAAGGCTCCGGGTACCTGCAACCCTAGTAAAGATGAATTCATTTATTAATATATTTATTAATATATTTATCCTTAGTAAGGATATATATATACATGTACATACGCATACATATATACATATATATATATATATATATATATATATAAACTAACCTTTTACAGAAAGTGCATGAATGTTGCTTTGCAACCACAAGCCTAGCTGTTCATAGCCTAGCTGTACACATAAAATGCAAAAATTGCCAACTGAATGTCACTAGGTGCTGCTAATAGGATCATTTTATGGAGTTTAAATGTCAAATTCTGTGTAACTAGAACTAGCTACATCCCACCCGCACTAGAGTTTGCTAAGCAGGGTAGCAGAAAGCTAAGAAGCTAACAGGTTAATGCTTCGAAAATAAAAATGCAGGCAGGTTCAAGCCTTTACAAGTGAAAATTAAAACATACAAAGTAAACAATGTTTCAAACTTCAAATGTCTGTCTTTAACTACAGCTAAAATCAGCTACAAAACACAGTGCCTGAGAGCTAGAGTTTACCAGAGCATGACAGCAGAAATTAGCAGTTTATCATAGCACTGGTTTAAAAATCTTCATTAAACACTGTAATGGCACACACTTTTACTCATAAATTTATAACTAGGTAGTTATCAGTGTATACACGATGAAATAGTTTCTGAAGTCATTTTGTGTAGGTTCTTTTTGTTTTATTGAATTTTTATTTTATCTTTGAAAACACTTTTTATACCCTAGCTTTTAATGCATTATATACATGCATTTCTACATTTTTTTTCTTTGGTCTCTTTTTATGATTTTCTTTAATCTGCCATATTTGCACTCCATGTAGAGCACTTTGAGCTGCATTCAGATGTATAAAAGGTCATATATAAATAAAGATTATAATTTTTATTATAAACAGAATCTGACTAAATTATGTTTCTCTCATGCAGGTCCAGGTTTCTGTGGACAAATCAATGACAGGCATTTAAGTATCCCAGCAACAGAGAATATTTACATTTTAATTTTTATTTCACTATTTTATCATTATTTTTATTATTTTGATCCATCATGTTATGTTTGAAGCATTTAACCTACTGTCTGTTAAAGCCTCGTCCATAAGCCACTCAAAGCATCGAGGGCATCGGAATAAGGTGGATAATTGGTCTAATTTTCTTTTTTGTGACAAAATGTACCCTGATAATGTACCACCCCTACACTTCCTCTAATGACCTCAACCACTCTAAAATCCACAGCCTAAAGTCCTCAACGGGTGAACTGGAGGTACTCACTGGCCGCACTTCTCCGTTGGTGTTTGTGTACTGCCGAGCCAGGCCAAAGTCCAGCATGTAACATTTCCTGTAGGTGGATGGGAGCCGACCCATGGCGAAATTAGACTGGGAAAAAGGAAAATGCTCATTGTTAGGAACCCAAACCAGTCTTGTATGCTTGTGCATGAGCAGGTATGGACATGGTTAGTCATGCTGAGGAGACAAACTGAAATGGCATGAATGTTGATTGACCTGACTGTAGACTAATTTCACAGTTGGGAACAGCTGTGAATGCAGGCCACATCTGGCTGACCAACCTCAACAGCACTGACCTTTGCAGTGCAAAGAGATTCAGAATCGAATACCTCATTCATCTCCTTCACAACAAGACAGCAATCTGTACATTAACCTGTTAGTAAGTACACCAGTTAGGGCAGCTGGTGGCCTAGTGGTTAGGTCGTGGGTTCAAATCCAAGGACTGCTAGTGGCACCTCTGAGGCACCCTTGAGCAAGACACCGTCCCCACACACTGCTCCGT
>JBBPCZ010000001.1:38095915-38131506 GCA_037974445.1 Brycinus macrolepidotus | reverse complement strand
TTAATTTAATGAAGGACTGATCGAGTCAAACCAGGTTTCTGATGGAAACTACAGTAATACTGGACTTCCACAAGAAAACACTGATATACTGAACATAACATCACTATTTACTGTATGTTATTGGTATTTAGCTTTATTTAGCACACTTAGTAATGTTAATGTGAAAAAACACTCCTTGCCCATCTAAACAGTTTTTAAATAATATTTTCGCAGGTGGCTAAGACTTACGCACAGTCCTGTAACACTGCCAATAACAGCATCCAATACCCCGGGGCCTCATTTTTACACACCCACAGCTGTATTGTTTTCAAAGACTCACTAAAATGATTAGTATAGCTGAGCCACAGCCAAACACCCATAATATCCATAATATCTATAATCCATATTTTCCATACATTCTACACTAAGACCCTACATTTTGTAATTGTAAGCTGTTCTGGATAAAAGTGTCTATTAAATATGAAAATGGAACAGTCTAGTGTTAAATTAAGCAGTATATAAATGAAATATACAGTATATAAATTAAGACATAAAAAATACAGTGAACCGAATTTAAAACTGCAGAAACAGCAGAATCACCAGTTGTCAATACCAGTATTACTGGTTATCATTATTGGTCCATAAATTCCGTATTGGTTCATCCGTAAAATAAACAAAAAGAGCACAAACACACTTACCACTTTCCATCTCTCCTTGACCATGCAGTTGGGGGGCAGGATGTCGACCTGCTCCCCTGCCCCGTTCATGTTTTCGTCGACGTTGACTCCAGGCCCTACGCACTGCATTGGCTGGCCAGCTCTTTACCCAAGCCTGCCATTCACCTGCCCACACACAAACACACACTTACTTAGGACGCAGGTTTTTAACATAAATACCAGTCAAAGGTTTTTGCACACCACTGGTTTTCCCACTTATCCATTTATTTCATAAACTGCAGATTTTTATTCACCAGAAAGTTGTTGAGTGAACAACTATAAATGAAAATATGTAAAATAAAACCAGTTTCCCTTATAAGATAAAAGAATCTGTACCAGTGCAAGTCTGACATCCTATTAACTGGTTGTGTGGTGATGCAGAGTCAAATTCTAGACTGTCCTTTAACTTTAAATGCACTCGTTCACTGTTTCAGCACTTAATAGCTCGTTAAATATCTAACACTCGTCTGGGGATTCCAATTATATTTATTGTTGTATTAGGTGGCTTTTTATAGGTCATTAGTGATGAATAAAAAAATATGACATTTTCTGGATAATAAAGGCATGGTGAACAGACTGTAAATGTATTTGTTAGCAATGAAGATTAGGTGTATTTTCAGTTAATATTAAGTGAGTAACGTGCAAGTGTAGAAAAGCTCAGTGTGCAAACATGTCTGACTGGTAGTGTATATCTAATCCCCTGCAAGAACTACAGTCCCTACAACAAAGAGTACAATATTTACTTCCCATTGCAGGAAAAAACAGACTAATTAGTTACACACAGAACAGACCACTGTTATAAATCACTAAGAATCTGAGTGTGCAAAAAATACACCAAAAACACAGCAGGGAGCAATTAGATAAACCATACCCAGAACTGCAACCATAAATAAGACAATACAATCCAGTAGGGGATAAAAAAAATACAGTCTGGATGAAACAAACAAGTCAACAAACACGAAACGTTACGTCCAGTAACTGAGCGGATGGTACACAGAGGTTTCTGCCGTATTACTGAACTCTCCAGCAAAAGGGTGGCAGTGGGCCAGGACTGAAGACAAAATGGAAGGACACGCAGGACAACACGAAGAGGCAAATCCGAGACCAGGGCTGCTTAGTTATGACAGTAAAGGTCCCACGCGAGGCTGCTGCCGTCTTTATATTAGTAACCGAGTAATCTATTGATTATTTTAATAATGAAGGAGGTATTTCCAGTTTTTAAAACATGGACTGAATAATAACAAATAATACACAGCTTTTATAGGACTCTTTATAGGACAAAAATAACTAAAGAACCTTTTAAAGGAGGTCGTTAAAATGTAATAAAGTGGGGGGAAATTATGCATTATCATCCCGCAACTGCCAGCTAATCACCGCCAACCGACTAAGCAAGGAGAGAGTGCTTTAATTAACTTTCTTCTTTTAATTAGTTAATCATGATGGCGCCTATATGTGAACATGAGTGCTACTGTGTCTCTTAATCATTTCCAATTAAAAGCGGTCAGATGTTTCACTCATGTACGTAGTCACTGCTCCGGAGATGAGTCACCTCTCTGTAGGACAACAACCCACAGGAACGGCTCAGAAAAAGCCACTGATGTGACTAAGGAGAGATGGGTGAACGTCTTATTTTAGGCCGTTGCGTAAGAAGGGGAACATGATCTCTCTGACACAGTGCGGCAGGAGTAACAGCACAGGGTTTACAGGTTTACTTGTTGGACCAATTAAGGCGTATGAAGGAAAGTATTTGGACCACGCTGCACTTCCCGCTGCCTGAACGGAGGATTACGTCAGCAAACACATCTGCTCGGCTTTGATTTCTCTCAGACTGTCTAATTTGCATTCATTATGAGAAGCGCTCAGAACAGATTGAGGATAGAATAGAGAGGCCTGATATGCAGATTTCTATCGGAGGAAAATGCCACAGGCAAATATTTAGTCATCTAAATAATTAACTGCACTTGGCCACGCTCTGCAGACACATCAGAAGCAGGGCTTTAGTCTCGTTTTAGTGCTTGTTTCTTTCTGATCTTTAACTGTCTGATCTTGATCGGCTAAAGCCCACAACAAGGCGTTTTCATTCATTTTAGACTACGCTCACCATCCAGTTTATTTAAAGCCACTCTTTGTACTCACTGAACACTTTTTGAGCTCCACCTACCTTGTAATGCTACTGCATAGGTGTAATATTACATACTGCGGCCCATCTGTTGTCATGTATATTTTGTAACCCCTCCATAACACACTCATCACTGGTCAGATTGGTCCCCCACCCAAAAATATCCAGCCAATAGCAGCTCTGTGGTAAAAAATGACCACTGATAAAAGGCTGGCGGATGGTGAACACAGATACATCACGAGATAAAGGTAAAGTGTCCGTACACCAGCTACTATTAAGGCAGTCAGTGAGTGCAGACATTGTTTGTCTGGGAGTTATTGAGCACCAGTTTTCTTATAAAACAGCCTTGCGGTTGTAGTATAGACCGATCAGCCACAACAATTAAAGCCACTGACAGCTTAAGTGAATAACATTGATTATCTTGCTACTACAGCACCTGTCAAGGGGTGGGATATATAAGGCAAGGGGTATATATATATATATAAGTGAATAGTGTTAGAAGCAGGAAAAATGGACAAGCGTAAGCATCTGAACAACTTTGACAAGGACCAAATTGTGATGTGTAGACAACTGGGTCAGAGCATCTCCAAATCGCCAGATCTCCTGGGGTGTTCCTGGGATGAAATGGTCAATACCTACCAAAACTGGTTCAAGGAAGAACAACCGGTAAACCAGAAACAGGGACATTAGCATTCAAGGCTCACTTATGCATGTGGAGAGCAGAAGCTAGCCTGTCTGGTCTGACCCCTCAGAAGAGCTGCTGTAGCACAAACTGCTGAAAACGTTCATGCCAGCTATGATAGAAAGGTGTCAGAACACACAGTGCATCACAGCTTGCTGTGTATAGGACTGCGTAGCTGCAGAGCAGTCAGAGTACCCATGCTATCACCTGGGCACTACTGAAGGCACCTACAATGGATTGTGAGCATCAGAACTGGACCATGGAGCGATGAAAGAAGGTGGCCTGGTCTGAAGAACCTCTTTTACGTCATGCAGATGCCTAGGTGCATCTGCGTCATTTAGCTGGAGAAGACTTTGTACTACGGGTAGAAGGAAAGCCGGCAGAGGCGGTGTGATGCTCTGGGCAATGTTCTGCTGGGAAACCGTGGGTCCTGCATTCATGTGGATGTAACTTTGATCACCTGCATAAACCTTGTTGCAAACCAACTTCACCCCTTCATTGCCGACGGTGTTCCCTAATGGCAGTGGCCTCTTTCAGCAGTATAATCCCTGCCACATTGCCACACTTCAGGAATGGTTTGAGGAACCTAAGAAGAGTTCAAGGTGTTGACTTGGCCTCCAAATTCCCCAGATCTCAATCTGATGGAGCATCTGTGGGATGTGCCGGAGAAACTAGTCCAATTTTTGGAGGCTCCACCTCACATCTTACAGAACTTAGAGGATCTGCTGCTAAAATCTTGGTGCAGAAACCAAAGCACACCTTCAGAGCTCTTGTGGAGTCCATGCCTGTCGAAGCTGTTTCGGTGCCACGAGGGAGACGTACACGTGGCTGATTGGTGTACACAGTCTTAATAAGTTAACACAAAACAAAAGACACAAACACAGAACAATCTAATGTAGCTTGAGAAAAAGCAAGAAAACTGTGGCTTTGAATAACATCAGGTTTGATGTGAAGTGACCATTTTTGTCATATGTGAACACATCACACCACACAGTGTGAACAGTGTGAAATCCTTTCTCTGCATTTAACCCATTCACCAAGTGAAGCAGCGGGCAGCCAGGAACACAGCGTCCGGGGAGCAGTGTGTAGGGATGGTATCTTGCTCAAGGGTACCTCAGTGGTGCCACTGGCAGTCCTGGGATTCAAACCCACAACCTTCTGATCCCAGGGGCAACTCCCTAACCACTAGGCCACCAGCTGCCCCATGATGTACCAAACAAGCTAAAACTTATTCCTCTTCAGCAGGGCAGAAAAAGTGACTTTTGTGCACCAACTCTGGAAATTCCATGCTCTAATAAGCACAGCAAAAATAATCAGACCCAGTTTCTAAAGTCCAAAGAGAGTCAGACGTTCAGGCTGATGTTAACATCTCGACTATTTTTAAGCAGTTGAAGATGCAGATTAATGGAGTGAATTAGCTCTAATATGCCTCCTTCCCCTCCTCCGGCTTTAAAGCCTCAGTCTGTCCTCTTTGTGTGATGTCCGTTCAGTATCAGATATCAGCAAACCCAGAGCCAAGGGCTGGGCTGCTGCAGCCCCTGTCTGTGTAGGCTACACCTCCCTGACTGATCTCGCCATATCTCTCAAGCCATGCTCTGTTATCAGGGATCAGGCGTGCACACAGGCATGGACAAGGCTGCAGTTCAGGCCATACTGTAGAAATACTGCAAAAACACCATAATTATGCTGTATCAATCCAGAAATACAAAATCAGCATTCAAAGGAATACATCAGGTGGTAGCTTTAACTAGATCACTAAAATGCTTTACAACATATCTAGTATTTAGACTGATGGGCAAGCTTCACTGAGCTAACTACATGCATGTCATGATGAAGAAACATCAGTGCCTCAATAATAACTCCATACAAATTATATGCAACTGTTAAAGAACATCTCCTACCATCTTCTGCACATTTTCTCTGCTGCCTGTCACCTTGGTTTGAGAGCATGGATGTCAACGAGCATTTTCTTCAACCCACCCGTATTCCGACAAGCCCAGTCCCCTGCGCTAAGACTGTCGCGCAGCCTCCCGTTTCTGATTGGCTGAAGAGCTTAGATTAAAACCCATCAGCCAATCACGGCCCAGGAGGCGGGGACTGGCGGAAAACGGGCGTATTAAGAAAAAGCTGGCTGTGATGGGGAATGCCAGGCTGCATCTTCCCCAGGAAAAGTCCACACTAGCTGAAGGATATCCTTTCAGATTCACAGGTGAACGAGGTGAAATAACTACGTTTTAACTGGCGACGAACGGTTTTCACAACAACCTATAAAGACAAGAGCGTGTTTTACGCCAATATAAAGAGGACGTTTTTTAAAATGTGGACATTTATAGACTAACAAACTGTATAAATACATAATATAAATAAGCGAAGCTCTATCAGAGAAATGAATGGGGTGTTTTCTGAAACAACAGAAGAGTAAGGCCTCAGCGTTTAAAGCATCAAGAGCCTACTGTGCTCGTCACCTGTGCGCAGTACAGAAACACGAACCACGCTGAGGAATTATTGCGCAAACGAGTGGCAAACTGATGTTCAACAATGTATGAACTCCTCCCCCTCTAAATCAGCCGTCACAGTTTTGTCCGCACTGCAGCCCGAGCCCCTCGCGAGTTCCATAAATATGGGCGTCGCCCTGGTGACGAGCAGTCAAAGCTTTGCACGCCCCGCCCACGGAGCGCCTCGGACCAATCAGAAGCGTTGAAATGTAAAAAAACGGCGTTGAAGCGTCACTCATTGGCTCAATCTCAAACGATCAAAACGCGTCGTTAAGACGCTCCCGCCCCCTGGAGCCCCGAGCGAGAGGCACTGTGGGAGTTGTAGTCCGTTAAGGGGACGACGAGAGAAGTGACAGCGCCACGAAAAACTACAAAACCCAAAGAGCAGGTGATCTTCAAGCAACTCCTGACGTATGACCGCATTATGTTGCATGTATGTAAATTATTCGCGATTTTTATACAGAATGAATGATGCACGCGAAACGAAATGGGGTCTAATTAATGTTTTGGGGCAAAAGAGAGTCGAGTAGTGCAAAAAGAAAAGTCCTAAATGTCGGATAAATCACGCTCCAGAAGAAAAGAGCAGAAGCCCAACGCAGCATCACTGCTGACAGACTGCCAACACACACACACACACACAGATAATAAAAACACCGCGAGCTGGGGTAAGAGGGTTAGACTGTGCTGCCGACCTGCTCCAGGGTGGTCTCGGTGGGGTCTGGAGGTGAGATTGTGTCGGGGGGCTCCTCATGCCCCCGCGCGCCGCTGCACCATGTCCTCGCGCATCCTCCTCTCTCTCTCCTCCTCTCTGAATCAGCAGCGCGCGGAGCCTCCCCAGCATGCGCCGCGCGCACGCGCCTCTCCGAACATCCCGGTTGCTTAGCAACAAGGGAGAGGCGCCGCTCCTGCACGCGGAGTTTAAACTCCTTTTTATTTTTCTTAAACTGATGACTTGACGGACAATCAATTGAGAGGCTAAATTATATATATCATACACTATCTGGACAAAAGTATTGGGACGCCTGACCATTACACCAACAGGGACTTTAATGACATTGCATTCAACTACAGACTTTAAGTGTAAGTGTAAAATGACCATTTGTCATACGTTAACACCACAGCAGCAATGTAAACAGTGTGAAATTCTTTCTCTGCATTTAACCCATTCAGCAAATGAAGCAGTGGGCAGCCAGGAACACAGCGCCCAGGGAGCAGTGTGTGGGGACGGTAGCTTGCTCAAGGGTACCTCAGTGGGGCCACTAGCAGTCCTGGGAATCAAACCCACAACCTTCTGATCACAGGGCCAACTCCCTAACCACTAGGCCTCCAGCTGCCCCCTTAATATGGAGTTGGTCCCCCCTTTGCAGCTATAACAGCTTCCTTTAAACTGATCCAGATGGGCAATAA
Organism: Brycinus macrolepidotus; assembly: GCA_037974445.1. Classification (NCBI taxonomy): domain Eukaryota; kingdom Metazoa; phylum Chordata; class Actinopteri; order Characiformes; family Alestidae; genus Brycinus; species Brycinus macrolepidotus. Next base: position 38,124,108 of record JBBPCZ010000001.1, on the reverse strand, counting down.
TATGAGATACATATATGGACAAAAGTATTGGGGTGCTTGACCATTACACCAAGGACTTTAATGGGGCAGCTGGTGGCCTGGTGGTCTGGGAGTTGCCCCTGCGATCAGAAGGCCATGGGTTAGAATCCCAGGACAACTAGAGGCACCACTGAGGTACCCTTGAGTAAGGTACCGTCCCCACACACTGCTCCCCGGGCGCTGCGTTACAGTCTGCCCACTGCTTCACTTGGTGACTGAAAAAGAACTTCACGCTGTGGTGTGTATATGTATGACAAATGGACACTTTACTTACTTACTAAATGGCACTGCATCCAAATACATAGACTTTAATATGGAGTTGGTCCCACCTTTGCAGCTATAACAGCTTCCACTCTTCCTGAAGGGTCTTTAAACAGGTCAGACGGGCAATAAAATAAGATGTGCGAATGACAAATTATATATGATATTTTCACGAACAATGCATCTCTCACAAATACACTATATAGACAAAAGTATTGGGACACACCTCTTAATTATTGAACTTAATTATTGAATTATTGAGTGTTACAGTCATACCCATTACCACAGGTCTATAAAATCAAACACCTAGCCATGCATTTTGGACAACGCCGTGCTTCCAGCTTTGTGGACACAGTTTGGTTAAGAACCTTTTCTATTCCAGCATGACTGTGCCCCAGTGCACAGAGTTTAAACTCTTCTGTGTTTCTCAAAGAGGGTCACATGCAATAACAGATAGTGTTGAAACAGGTCTAATAGTTCACAGCCTACAGAAGACTGGGTTAAATTACAGTAGCATGCAAAGGTTTGGGCACCCCTTGGTCAACATTTCCTAAAGTCAACTAGATCAACTGATCTCCAAAATGCATGAATACGTTTCAAGATTAGTGTGTTCATTTTTGTTTTGTACAGTTTTAGAGTGGAAAAGGGAAAGGACCACCATGCAAAACTTTGGGCACCCTGCATGGTCAGCACTTTGGCGAGGACCACAGCTGGTAATTGCTTTTTAATATGCAGTTAAGAGTCTTTCAGTTCATGTTGTAGGATTTTGCCCATCCCTCCTTGCGAAAGGCTTCCAGTTCTGTGAGAGTTTTGGACCGTCTTGCATGCGCTGCTGTTGGCCAGATTTTCAGCTTGCACCTCGTGAGACTGTGTTCATTGTGGATTCTGAGGTGTGTTCAGGCTCAAAATCCTGTTGATGTTTTCGTCTTCAGTGTTTCTACAGATGGCGTGGTGTTTGCTGGTATTTAACTGAATCCACTCTTTCCACCAGTGACATGCGCCAATGACTGCAACACAAGCCAAGAGGATGATGGATCCATCCCTGTGCTCAACAGTTGGAAAGGGGTTCATTTTAGTAACTTTTATACCTTTTTTTTTTTGTCCAAACATACCTTTTGGTCATTGCTGCAAAAAAAACTTTAATTTCAAAAGTTTTCAGTTTTATTTTCGGAAGTCCATGGGACTTGCTTCCACAATGCATTAGGCTTGTTTGGATGTTTCTTTGATGATGAATTTTGTGGTGAGGATGCAGGAAAGGTTTTCTTTTGATGATTCTTCCATGAGGCCCCACCGTGGTGCCGTGGGTAGCACTGTTGCCTCACACCTGGTTGGGGGTTTGAATCTGAGTCCTGGTCTTGTGTGTGTGTGTGTGTGTATGTTTAGTTGTTGCAATTTATTGTTAATATTAATTTCTGGGCTTGAATATGTCATTGACATTACATACATTTTTTCCCCACAGCTCCCAGTAAATTCTTTATCATTACAGATCTGCAGGCTATATTTTCTGCAGGACTGGTGGGTTACGGAATAAGAACCACATAATTTCATTACTTTATACTCAGTATTTATACAGAAGAAAAATCCTACCGCTACTTTTCCAGCGTTTTGAATTCACTAGAACACATACGCACTATTTAATGAACTTATTTTAACTAATAACTTTATTTGAATGAGTTCATACCCACCATTTATACAGAAATAAACCCTGCAGCTACTTTTCCAGCCTTTTGAATACTGGAACGCACAGGCTGTATTTAATGAATTTATTTTAACGAATAACTGTAACTGAATTAGTTTATACTCAGTATTTATACAGAAATAAATCCTACAGCTACTTTTCCAATCTAATAACTGTAATTGAATTAGTTTATACTCAGTATTTATATAGAAATAAATCCTACAGCTACTTTTCCAATCTAATAACTGTAACTGAATTAGTTTATACTCAGTATTCATACAGAAATAAACCCTATAGCTACTTTTCCAATCTAATAACTGTAAATGAATTAGTTTATACTCAGTATTTATACAGAAATAAACCGTATAGCTACTTTTCCAATCTAATAACTGTAATTAAATTAGTTTATACTCAGTATTTATACAGAAATAAACCCTACAGCTACTTTTCCAATCTAATACCTGTAAATGAATTAGTTTATACTCATTATTCATACAGAAATAAACCTTAAAGCTACTTTTCTAGCGTTTTGAATACACTAGAACGCACAGGCTGTGTTTAATAAACTTATTTTAACTAAGAACTGTAATTTAATAAGTTTATACTCAGTATTTGTACATAAACAAACCCTACAGCTACTTTTTCAATCTAATAACTATAATTTGATTAGTTTATAATCAGTATTTATACAGAAATAAACCCTATAGCTAATTTTCTAGCGTGTTAAATAATTTGGCTGTATTAAACTTATTTGAACTCATTTAATTAGTTTGTACTCAGTATTTGTACATAAACAAACCCTACAGCTACTTGTCCAGCGTTTCTAATTGCGATTGCAATATTTGATCCTCGGCGCTTTCGGTTCTGCCTGTGATCACGTGATACAAATCATGGGTACATGTCAATCGGCTCCTTGCTCCCTACTCCCTACTCCCTACCGAGGGCACTTGGGCCAGGCTCGGAATAGCCGAACGGTTTCTCCACCCCTAGTGGCGTTTATGAGAGAAGGTTGTATTTGGGACTCGGCCGCAGAGACTCCGACTCTCATGTGGGGCTGGAACCGGTTCTAGATAGCTGACATGCCGTCCCGGAGGTGAACATGGCCGACGTGTCTGAGAGGACGCTGCAGGTTGCCATCCTGGTCTCCTTCGCCACGGGCTTCCTGGCGGGCTGGCAGGCCAACAGGATGAGGAGGAGGTTTCTGGACTGGAGGAAGAAGAGGCTGCAGGACAAGCTGGCTGAGACGCAGAAGAAGCTGGACCTGGCGTGACCAGGCACCTCCACACACGCCTGGTGAGAAGATCCACTCTCCAGATCTTCAGGGCTGCAGCTGTGCCCTTGGAGGATCCAGAGTGGCAGAACATATCAGCACAGCTGGCCTGACTGTGCTGCCACACAAGCCATAGACCTAAATAAATATACATGGCTGCACATAGTTACTAGAAGCATGGAGTGTTTCAGTTTCAGTTGTAATTTTTGAACCGCCCTAAAACTTAAGCCAATACTAATAAAGCAGGAGTAGAAACTACTTAATTAATTACGTAATACTCAGATGCTTTTAGTCCATAGTTTCTAGATACTGTTACTGGGGCAGCTGGTGGTCTCCTGGTTTGGGAGTTGATCGCCCCTGCGATCAGAAGGTCGTGGGTTCAAATCCCAGGAGTGCCAGTAGCACCACTGAGGTACCCTTGAGCAAGGTACCATCCCCACACCCTGCGCTGGCAGCCCCCTGCTTCACTTGGTGAATGGGTTAAATGCAGAGAAAGAATTTCACACTGTTCACCCTGTGTGCTGTGCTGTGCTGTGTTCCATCGTGACTATAAGGGCCACTTTATATTGTTTACATATTGTGTATATTTGTTAAATTATTCCATTATTCTACGCTATTTTCTAGTTTCTAGTCTCTGGAGCGATTCAGGGTTACATTTCACTGCACGTGTATTACTGTATACGTGACAAGCATCTTGAATCTGATTAAAAATGATCAGGTCCAATAAGGTACTGGGTTCCTTATAGAAGAGTACACAGAGCACCTGTCAGTGTAGGAACTGTTTATTACACTCTTATTCTCTTTTTGGGTTATTTTGGTGTAAAATGACATAGCAAAGCTTGAAAGTGTGGGCTGTTGGCAGAAAAAATGCTGTTCAACCCAAAAGGATTAATAACTACACTACATTTCAACAGAGGACAAAGAGATTCCATACAGATATAAGCAGAAGTACAAATACCATCAATGAAAAAATTCCCACAAAGGTCAAATCTATTGGAAAAAAAAGGTTCCTTTTAAGTATATTTGAGTATATACTCCAGAAATATGCAAAATCCATTAAAATTTTCAGTTTGACAATTGCCTACTGCCTCAGGTCAACTATTCTGCTTAGTAAAAAAAAATAAGAGTTTGGATTGTTTTTTCTCTTACTCATATACCCTCCTTCACTCTCCCCCAGTGACAGGCCTGAAACTGACCTTGTTCCTCCTTGCTGAGACCTCTTGACACTGGATCAGAAGTCACCTTCAGAGGCACCGTCGTGTCCTGCTCCCTTCTGAGAAGTTCAACACTAGGCGGACTTTGGAGTGATGCAATGCAATGCAGTTCTCAAAAACCTTAGTCTTTTTTATTTAGGGGTAAATGTTTATTTAGAGTTTTTGTAACGAGTGAATTGTTCTAAGCCATACTTTTGCCGTCTGTGTGCTTGTACCATCATGTTGGAATAAAAGAAGCTATTTTACTAATTATTTTTCGATGATTCCTTGAAGGTTTAATTCGGTCGGCTCTAACTGCTGTTTCCCAAAAAGTGTTGGAACCAATGTGAAATAGTTTCATTTTTTAAAATTTGGTCTGGTTTTCTCCTGTTGCATGATCACTGAAAACAACTGGCCTAACTCCCAGTTACATTCACAGGATTTGGCAGACGCCCCCATCCAGAGCGACTTACAATCATTAGTTACAGGGACAGTCCTCCTGGAGCAACTGAGGGTTAAGTGTCTTGATCAATGACACAATGGTAGGAACACACACTTGCATTACACCAACGACACACTTTTTTAGCAGAGGATGGTTTAGATCCATTGACCTCTGGGTGATGGGCCAAGCACGCTTCTGCTGCTAGCCAGTTTCTGTATTTGAGTCCTTACACATGCCCATGGATGACCATCTCATGTAGACTCATCAATTACGGCTGCACAGTATTAATATCGCCTGTTAACCATCATCGCAATATTGGTCTCTGCAACACTGACAGGGAAGAATGCCACAATATGCAAATGAGAATCTTTTTTTTTTTGACAGGGTGACCAATCATAAGGTGTTTTTTTTTTTAAAGGCCCATATTCTACATTTCAGTTCTAGAAATATAATTCATAATGTATCATAATTCATTCTTACACGACTATAATCCAACCTCTGTTTATCCATTAGAATCAAACAAGTCTATTTTTGTTAGACTTATATAGGTAAATGAGCTCTTTTCTGATTGGCTGCTCTGCACCACAGCTCATTCAAGCCTTTTTAATTCCAGAAAACTGATGATATGGGCCCTTTAATATATTGAAAGGTATTGCAACTGCAATGTATAGCAGTATAGTCACAGTACTAATATTTGATCCATATTGTGCAGCAGTATCGCCACTTAAAAACACAGTAACGCTATTATGTTATTGGAGTGCGTTGGGTAGGCCTAAATTACACTTACTAATATAAACTAAACAAAACCCAGCTTATAAAATAGGAACATATGGTGGGTATGAAAGAGGGGCAACAGGCTATGCGCAGGAATGTAAATTGTTATTTTTTCCAATACTGTACGTGTTTTATTTCTCTCTATTGTAAAGAGCGTCATCTAGTGGTTGAAAGTAGTAACTCAAAAAAATGACAAAAAAAAAACCTCAAAAAAAAAAAAAAAAATTGTGTGAAACTTCTTACCAAAAATAATCTTTGTACTGTTGTACACTGCTTTAGAAATAGTGTGTGTGATGCTTCTTAATAAGCATTATAAAGTATATTTAAATGTACAGTTTTTTCTTTGTAAAACTGACTAATTTATGTTTTGGGGTCAGTCTGACTTCCTTTAAGGTTTAATGACTCGGAATAAATAATTAATGACATTACTGTTTCTGCTTCATATTAAGTTACTTTTCCTAATTTAATGGAGGTCAAACTGCGAAAACACAGATTTAACATGATAGTACATTATATGGACAAAAGTACTGGGACGCTTGACCATTACACCAACAGGGACTTCAATGACGCTGCATTCAAACACATAGACTGTAATATGGAGTTGGTCCATATCCAGTCATGCTGGAATAGAAAAGGTTCTTCCCCAAACTGTGTCCACAAAGTTGGAAGCAAGGCGTTGTCCAAAATGTCTTGGTTTGCTGAAGCATTAAGATTGCCCTTCACAGGAAGTAAGGGGCCTAGCCCAAACCCTGAAAAACAGGTGTGTCCCAATACTTTTGTCCATACAGTGTCTATTTGAACGTAACATGAGGGTTAAATGGCCATTTGCAACAAATCTAACATCCGATTCACTCCCTCAATAACATTTTGCATCACAGAGGAAGTTGTTTTCAGTGTTTATAATTTTATGAAGTGAAACTGTGAACCAAATAACAAGTTCTTCCTGAATTTTAACCCTGCAGGTTATGCCACAGACTTAAGCTTTAAGAGCAAAGAAGAAAGGTTTTGGATTCCAAACTGTTGAATCAATTTACTGAGAAGATCCGGTTAAAAAGAACCGACACCGCCCTTACAACCACCCGCAGCGTCCCTTACGTGGTTAATTTTTCCACCCACAATAATCGTTATTTGTTCCTAAATTGTATCCTTTTATGTTATGGCACAGACTTAAGCTTTTAAGTGTAAATAAGAAAGGGTTTGGACTTCATGCTGTTGAGTCAATTTACTGAGAAGATTCGGTTGAAAAGAACCGATTCGTTTTGAAATCTCCAGGCTGTTGAGTCAATTTACTAAGAAGATCCGGTTCAAATGAATCAGACATCACCCTTAGCAACCACCCTCAGCGTCTCTTACACGATTCATTTTTAGACCCATAATAATAATAAAAATATTTAGCAAGTCATTTATAGATTATGAAACTGAACATGACCGGAGTTTTGTGAGCAACAAAGGAGTAAAATGGCACCGAGAAAGAAGGGACCTCTACAAACGGTGCAGAAGGAGACAGATGACATTAAGAGAAAGGTCTGTAAGAGAACTTCTTCAGCCTTAGAGACGCGGTGTGCTGCCAAATCGCGTACCCCTGCAAATCCTGCACGCCCTGCTTCCTTTACCTGAACCTGTGGACTCTATCCACATTTAGCTCGATTTTTGCGTTAAATGTCATTTGGAATTTTGTTTACTACATGGGTAAATGAAACTGTAGGTTATATAGTACTCTGTTATATCTAAACTACAGAATTTGACTAATTTAGCAATAAGAATAGCCTCAAATAGAGCATGGCTGTGGAAAGATCATGTAACCCGAATCACATCTAGCTATATATTCGACTTAACCCGTGTGACAGCACTTGGGGTGATTTTTTTTTTGTAAATATTATTTACAAGACTCTATTTTGAAATAGTTTGGTGAGGTATTGTGGCGAGTTTGTGTGATTTTGAATCAGGCAGTGACGAGACTTACCAGAGGGGTCTTTTAGATACATGCTGTGAGAGGGGTGCACGATATAGCATAGCACGAGTGCTGGCTAACGTGTCTGTGTTTGGTCTCTAATCACAAATTTAGCTTTGATTGATAAACTTCGAGCTATTTCCCTGCATATCTTCATACTTCAGTAAATGTTTAGATATCTGACAAGCCACTGCGTGCTTTAAAAACAAAGCTGGCTCAGAAATATCAGTCCAAAACTGCAGAGAAGCATTTTTACTGATATTTTTGAGTTGCAGAGACCAGTTTTGGTCAGTTTCTGCAGCACTTAGTGTGAGAAATCAACCTTAATGTCATGTTTAGATTTACTAACATCCTTTATACTTGATGTCAGTTTGACCCCAGCAATTTAAACCTCCAGAAAATGTCCAAATTTATGATTCTGGTACTTTCTATCTACTTTGATCATATATTACTGAAAGAACTTGCCTTACATCACATGATGACGTTTGAAATGTCATCAAATATTAATTCATTGCCCTACAAATTGAAACTGTATTGTGGTCAAGCCTAAGGTTTCCGTCCCTACCTTTAACAGGCCAGTGTTCTTGCCTGTGTTGAGTTTCTTAATGTTCTTACCTGGCCTGTAGGTAGATGCTTTGGCTCGGGACGTGAGCAGACTAGATGTAGCAGAGAGAACAGAGACATTACAGAGATGCTTGGACCTGCAAAACACAGCGGCAGACACACTGAAGAGGATCGGGAAATTAACAAAAGTAATATTTCTCTTTGCATTTAAAATCTGCTATAAAAGTAGATATTGTTGTTACATAATATTTTAGTATATTATCATGATGATCTAATGATCGTAACAGTACTGTTTAGTGTGAAATGTTAACATAAATTTATTTTATGTTGCCTTGAATGAATACATGATTTGTTCTGACCTTACAACACTCTCATCTCTCTCTCAGCTACACCCATACTCTGAAATGTGAAGTTGGATGAGATGGATAGAACTGACTCTCTCTCTCTCTCTCTCTCTCTCTCTCTCTCTCCTCCCTGAGGCGGATGAGTCAGCTCCAATAGGGAATTATGACCAGCGTAAAAGAGATGAAGAGGAGCGTCTCAGGACTCTACAGGACAGGCTGAAAGCTCTAGCTGTACAACTCCAGCCTCAGGACAAGTATATGACTCTCCTTTCTACTCCTTTACAAACAGAAAACACATCTCAGCGGTTTAGGACAGTGTGATGACACAAAGAAGCTTTCAGTCACTGAATGAAAACTGAAACGTCCTTTTGACTTTTCAGTCAAAAATCACTTTGAGGATCATCACTGCTTTTATTGTTGGATGCACTAGGGTAGTTATTGAGCAGATGTGTACACACACACACACACACACACAGACATGGAGATCTGTTTTATATATATATATATATATATTATATACACACACACACACATACAAGGTGAAATTGGTATATATAAACAGGCTTGTTAGGTCATGTTGCTACTTATCAAAATACATGTGACATCACACTTAGGCCCAAATGGACTTTTTTGTCTTGCTAGTCCCTAATTATGTTAAGCAAGATTCGTTATGCCATTTAAAAGACAATATTCTCGTTTTCCTGGAGACTTTTATTGAAATCTAGTAACTATAGCCTGCATCTAAATTGAGTTTGTGTTATGTCATCATGCACCAGTGGATGCTGAATGTAATATTAACCAATAATATCATGTTTTACTACTCACTACCCCACCTGGCATTGAAACACCCATCTAGCTCAGAGGTAGCTGTAAGAAATAGCTGGGTGTAAAGTTTAATGGGTTAAAGGCAGCAAATTTACACAAATGTCCAAATATAATTGATAAGCCAAGACACTTTTGATGTCTGAAACCACATAAGACCTTGTTAAGGTGACTTTACAGCTCCATACAGTTTTCAGACAAGTATGTGATGCAGTTAGCCCAATGCTAATTGGAGGACATCACCTTCCATAACTTGTTAGTTAAATCAGCCTTGTAGCATCAATGCAAAGCTGAACAGAAGTGGAAAATGTGAAAACGTGATTTCTGTGGATACACAGGGATGCAGGCCCCAGCTCCCTGGAGGCTGAAGAGTCCAGTGAAGAGGAGGTCAGTGAGGAAGAGGATGAAAGTCAGGAGGAGGAAGATTCTGCAGACGATGATGTTCATGATGATGAGTACAAAAATGAAGATGCTGCTGGTGATGAGGCTGACCACCAGATTACAGACAAAGTGACCGCTACTCAGAAAGATGCTGGGTCCTATGTGGCTCTCAGCACTTTCACAGGAGAGGAGGAAGGAGACCTTACAGTACAAGTAAGCACAAACACGCATCTGCCTTCTGCCTTCACTAATACTCCTCTTGGTTACCATATTGTGCCAAAAGATTACAGAAATGTCTGTAAATTATGAAATTACACTTCAATTCCAGGTTCAAGTTTTTTTTTTTGATTGCAGAAACCCTCACCTGAAGTTCATTTAAAACTTCTTTGAAACTCAGCCACAACATTTGAGCTGTCTTTGTGAAATCGTTTTAATAACATACCACATAATGGTTTAAAAAAAAAAAACATTCAAAGGAATGGTTTGGGAAAAAAAACAATTGTACACAATTTTCCACTTATCCAAGATGTCAAAATGTTGTTTCTTTAGGTTAGAACTGGAGCTAACAAACACTAGAAGTCAAGAGTCTTCTATATCGTTTCAGTAAATACACAACCAAAACTTATTTCAAACCAATCAAACCGAATTCAGCTCGTCTTCAAAGATCAAAATTTGATGACTAGATGACATTTCCAGAATGGCAGGTCTTGTGGGATGTTCTGGCATCCAGTGGTCAGTACCTACCCACCTACCAGTGGTCAGTTTGTGTGGGGAGAGAAGGCTAGCCTGTATGGTAAAATCACACAGGAGAGTTATTGTAGTACAGGTTGCTGAAAAAGTTAATGCTGGCTGTAATAGAAAGATGTCAGAACAGACAGTGCATTGCAGTTTGCTGCGTATGGAGCTGTGTAGCCGCAGACAGGACAGAGTGCCCATGCAAACCTGGACTTATACATGTGGTATTTTGTGCCTCTGCAGAAGGGGACTGTTCTGAGAGTCCTTCAGAAGAACGAGGATGGATGGTGGCTTGCCCAAGACTCAAAAGGAAACAAGGGAATGGTGCCCAAAAACTACCTCAAGGTATGTCGATCCATACACCCACATTACAAAGCTGCCTCTAGTAATGACTGATAGCACATGCGATGTTTCTAGCAACCGAGGCCTGTATTTAGTTTTCTGGAGTGCAGCTAAGCGTTATTCTGGGTGCTTAGAGGACCTCTTAATCATCAACATAAAAAGACAACAATGATTTTAGGCTTTTTTTGCAGATGATATCACCACAGCAGCGAGAGCGGGAGAGTGGTGATGAGGATGAGAGCGAGGAAGAGCAAGATGAAAATGAGCCCACTGAAGGCAAACCAAGGTGAGATGCTCTCCTTGTGCACTAGGTGGCAGCTTTCACAAAGACAAACTTCACCAGCGCAGAATGTTACATTGGCTCTCTTGTTTGCTCTTCTTTGTAGTGGATGAGAAAAAAAGGAAATCCCAAAGTATGGACACATAACAATCAGAAAGAGGGGAAACAGTTACCTAAAAGTAATTGTGGGAATATGTGATATGTCTTCTAAAGTGAAAAACATTCATCGTCGCCTAACCAAAGCATTCTAACCAAATATGCTGGGTTTTTTTTTCCCCAACTAGCACATCCAACTGGGATATCATTCGAAAGGCCATTACTGAGGTACAGTATACATCAGTAAACCGCTTTTCACTCACAAACCCTGGCTGTAATCATATGTCATTATCAATTATATTAATCCTTTATTACTTTGATGACTATTAAATTCAGCCGAGCTTTGAAAGGTCAGCAATAAAACGGACCTAACGGAACTATATATTTTTTGGAAAAAAGATGAATGAGGATGGTTTATTTAATGAAAAAAGGTTAATGACAGTAAATGAGACTAGTAGGAGAATTTAAAATATGCATTGTCATTATACAAACTGACGACTATTCATTACTGATCCTTGATCCTTTTAATCAAGTGGTCACAACAACCCTAACGTGTGTGTGCATTCTATTGGTCTTTAGATTGATGCAACAGATGTGCTGTCTGCTATGGGAGCCATCCCTCCAGGCTTTAGACCCTCAACTCTGTCCAGACTGCTGGAGGAAGGTCAGTACTAAGGCTAGGTCTATAGTGTAGGTAAATGGGAGCCACCATGAGAGATATTAGTGGTTATTCACCTGCAGCCATTCACCTACACTAAAAAGGCAAAAGAAGAAATCTCCAACATGGTCACACTTACACAGATAATCTACAGGTGTTCAAATTGTGAAGACAGAATTTGGTGGAACTGTTGATCGGCAGTGGTAGGGTTAGGATTAGGACTGGGATTAGGTATATAGTCTTTTACATGTTTATATAGATATTTAGTTGAATTTTAGTTAAAGACAGCGTAAGCATCTACAAAACATTTACAGGAGACATTTGCTCTTAAAGTGAAGTGTTACCCCCCAAAATAAAATAAAAATGTACAGTTTTTCTTCATCTTGCTTAAACTTAAAAACGTTGATGCAATGTTAATTACCTTAACCATTAGAACACGAACAGCCCGGATCCGTGCTGGCAGCACAACAAATGGTAAATTGTCATCACACGGCAAAACAGCTCCTTATGTGGAAGTTACCCTGGTTTGTGTTGACGCTCGAGGTGTCAGACGTGTGTTTGGTGTTTCTATGTCACACAGAACCAAAATTATTGTAGTTTAAAACACATGTAATAATAATAATAGCCACTACTGGGGTTTTAAAACGCCGTCACACTCAAATGAACATAAAGAACAAAAATGCCCAAATTTCTTTTATTTTAGGTCTTTGACCTAAAAATGAACTCAAATGAACATAAAGAACAAAAATGCCCACATTTCGTTTATCTTAGGTCTTTAGGTCTTATTTTAGGTCACAAGATCTTTGAACCTGGGAGAACTTTCAGGATAGTCTCCGCCCACAAGTGGGTGGGGAAAACCAGCAGGGGGAGGGGCTCCAGAGAGCGGCCGAGTGGCGGCGCGCCGAGAGAAAGAGCAGCAAACGGTGAGCGTGTAGGAGAACCAACACCGGTTCTAGACTGATTTACACCAATTATATTTACTGAAATCAGATTTTCCTGAGACACTCTGAGTTCTAAGGGTTAAGTAAACTTGTGGTTTCTGCCATATTGTTATTAATAAAAAGAAACAAAAGTACTTCACACACTTAAGAATGATGATAGGAAGCGCTCTTGAAGCCCAATTTCTTTTCTGTTTTTTCTGATTTTCTATTTTTTTGATAGTGCGACATCAGAAATTACAAATGCAAGTCCCTTTAAAAGTACTTAAAAGTATGATATGGTTTGATTCCAGTGTGTGATGCTTCAGGGATGCAGTTTGCCCAGTGCTAACCAGTAGTGTCTACATTTTTACACAAAGCTCAAGCGTAAGCTCAAACTAAAGAAGCAACTTCAGACACCAGTCATGTCTTGACTGATTGACCACATTTGAGGGGAAAGTTGAGTAGATTTTTTCCGCCAGACTATTCAGACTTTTCAGACTATTCATTGGTCCTTAACTGAAGTGTGTGCTTTTTTTTTTTTCTGAAACTAGGCTTCTGGGTGCTTCCTATCAGAGTAAAGAAGGGGTGTGGGGATATTCTATGGACCCAAGTTGACCCATACCCATGCTTTTGAGACTGGACCCGACCTGTCTTGACCCAAATGGGAATGCTAAATTTAAAAACGGAGCCTGAAGCTGCTCGCATGCATTAACAGAGATGTATTGTCACAGACACAGTTTTACAGCTTTACTTAGTTACTAAGCACTTGAACTGAGTGGCTAATAATGTCCTGCTGGGATAAATTGGTATTTTACATGTATAATACACCAAGAGTGTTATTTTCAGTATATTTGTTGCCGATCGTACCTGGCAGGGAGCGGCACCCACCCTCCTCTGTTAGCCTTATATCCTTATACTTTATACCCTTAGAGGAGAGTTAACAAGCAAGAGGAACAGTCTTTAAATTCTAATAAGAGATCTGTAGTGTCAAGACGTTTTCAATAGACATTTGAAATCGTTCAAATTTAATCGAATCCTGAGCTCAGAATCCTAAACCTGCAAATATGTTACGCCCTTAATAGACCTGTGGCGGATAAAAGAGCCAAGTGACTAATATCGCACATGCTTGTAGCAGCTGACTGGGCAGTCATAACCTCATGATGGCAAAACCAGCAAGCTGGAGCTGCCACGAATTGTAAACAAAGCAGATTTTGAGAAAGATAAAGAGTTATCAGCAAGTATTTATCAATACACAGCCAACTAATACACCAACTTAACCTTTAGAAGTTATCGCTGATGATAAAAGCATGTCTAATTTTATATGAATCATTTCTTTTATGGCTCTTGTGTGCCTACGTCTCACTGAAAGAAGGCAATAAATTAAAATAGTCAGAACTATCAATACCACATTTGTGTTTGTAGATGTATAATTCATTTGAATTTCATTAAAATGTATTGTGAATACAGTCATTTTGCAGAAGTAAAAGATGTTACAATTAGGCCATTCTCCTGCCATAAAAAAAGAAAAATGAAGAAGTATAGACTCTATAAACTATACAAAATGTTAATCACAGAACTAATTATGTAATTATGTCATTGAATTGTATAGCAAAACAACAGTAACACCAATAGACCTTTAAGGTTAAAGTCTGGTTGCTTGTTAAGGCTTAGTCAAAAAAAGCACTAAACCTAAAACTAAAAAGATGTGTAAATGTTGCGTTCCTTTGCACTGAGTGTGGAACGGCAGAGCAGGACACAGTCGTGGCTTCTTCCTATGTTTCAGCAGCCATGCCTTCACACTCCACTCCATTTACAGCCCTCTTGGCCTGCATCCTGTACACAAGCATTGTGATTTGTCCTCTGGATGGACTGCCATTATTTACAGTGTACTGCAAAAGGGATGCACACACACACACACACACACACACACACACACACACACACTGTCATTTGTGGTAAATGTCAACGGAGGCTTGTGGTTAATGGAGCATGTCATAGGTCACAGTTCAGGGTTTTTGACTCGAAGAGAAGCACACGCAATTAAAAACGCAGCCTCTTCTAGTTTCAGAGCTATGGTATGTGATTCTAGATAAAATTGCACTAATTCAAGCTGTCACAATGTGTCACATATGAACACATGCATCACATACTCTAATTCACATCTGCTTAAATGGTCAGTGTAAACTGACCATAAACAGTTCAGCCGACAGAAGCTACGGCTTGTACCAGGCTTGTCACAGTTATGATGTTTTTGTGTTATGTGTTTTCATCAATTGGGTTGAGACAAATAAGTTTTATGCATGTCGGCTTAGCAAATTCCTGGCAAGTGTTTTGTGTTACTTTACTTAAGAACTAACTTTACCTTGGAAATTGCACCAAATTATGGTGTAAAAGGAACAGAAAGACAAATTAATTGTTAATTACAATTATTTATATCGCAGTTACATACATGACCGTGCTGAAATGATTGTCCATGGTAACTGACAGTACCATACAGATGCAGCTGATAGAGCAAACGTTAAAAGTGCTGAAGTGTTTCTTTAAACCTGCCTGTGTGTGTGTGTGTGTGTGTGTGTGGTGCAGGGACATCCTACAGAGCCAGTCGTTATATTCAGCCCAAACTCAGCCAATCAGAGCTCTGCTTTAAAGACCTCCAGCTGGACCCAGACACTGGCAAGGTACCCAACTAGAACACGTAACAGCACTTAAGCATGCACACATACCTGCTATTCTCTGGCGCATAACATTTGCCTAAGCAATCAAGCTAATGTGGTTGTGGTTGTTGGCTGCTTTGATGTGTGTGTGTGTGTGTGTGTGTGTGTGTGTGTAGGTTCACGCTCGCTCGTCTCGAGTGTGTTTAACCCTGACTCTGTGGAGCTGTAGAATGATCCCGCCTCCAGGGGTGGGGCTACAGGTTCTCAGCCGACACGTGCGTCTCTGCGCTTTTAACGGAACTGAGGTAGCCCACACATGCACACACACATGAGGAGATACACCTGTAGAAATAAGATACTATTACTACCTGTCTAACATCCTTATACTCATCCAAATGCCACATTTTAAAATAATGACTACTATCCACTGCATTATCTTTGGATGCATTTCAGCATCAGCCTTTAAACCTGGATTGCTCAACTGCTGTTCTTATCACAGTGTGTACATAGATATGCATGAAAAGTTATGCCTATAACTCTGTGTGGAGGCCACATCCTGCCTTTGTGTTTTGTTCTTAAAGTGGGCTGGGACCTTTTAAATTATTCCTGACACTACTCTTAGCTTCCTCGTGTATGTAACAGTAAAGCAGATGCCATTTTTGTTTGGTTACTTGATCTGAAATCTACTGCTATGTCATTATATAGCTGTTCACAATACATTTTGATCCTAATCAGAGTCTCCTGAGTCAGAGAATTTAATTCTAATTTGTGCTTAATGTGCCTTCCAGTGTTGTGTCAGCACAAATTTGAGCACAAAAGTATATATATATATATATTTTTTTGTATATAAGGTCATTCGGTTTCATATGAAGTTATTTAAACTTCTCCATGCAACTCTGTGTATAGATATTGTGAATGTTATCTATAAAGATAATACAGACTAAAATAGGCATGCATTTTTGAAGTCTTGCTTTCTCTTTCTCAGGTCTTGAGTAATATACACACAGTCAGAGCCACCTACAATCCAAACAGTCCAAAATCATGGGGCTTCTCACCAAGGGTATGGCTGTTTTATGTCAGTCTTTATTGACTGTTTCTGCTGTTTGAGTTTGTGTGTGACAGTTCAGAACTTACAGTCATGTCTGTCAGTAAAGCACTGTTTAATCTGTGTTTTACATCATACCAGATAATCAGTTATTGGAATTTTAGCTCTTTAAAATTGGAAGCCTTCAGCAATAATAGAGTTCAGACCTGAACACACCTACAGTCAGGATCACTACTATAAAAATACAGCCGTATTCACTCGCACGCACACACGCATGCACGCGCACACACACACACACACACACTAACATATTCACACACGGAGCAAAGGAAGTTGACAATACCAGTCAAACGTTTAGACACATCTGCTTAATACCAGAGCAATAAGACTGTTTTTCTGCATTTTGAAAATAGTAGAGAATTGTCCAGAGATAGAAACGACCAAACCTTGTGTCCTGACCATTTCTTAAAAAAAGAAACTTGTTTACATTCTTCAGAGTAGCTGCTTTGTCTTGATGCAGCTCTACTTACTTGCCTAATGAAACCGATTTCAAGCATTTATGCAGACACCTTTAGATCACAATGAAAAAGACACATGATCAGTACGATGTGTAAAAACATTTGGTTGATACTATACATGGATGTATAGAAGTAGTCGTTAGAATGGTACCCATGTCTGCAGAACAGTGTGTTTGAGCGTGTTTCTCTCTCCTGTGTTATCAGATGAGTTTGCTGCCCTGTCTGCTGGATGGAGACTGTTTTTTTCGCTGTGATTCGGACTCTGCTGATCTGGGCATTCTGTTTGAGCTGGGCATCACCTACATCAGAAACGTAATTATGTACATATGTAATGAAATGTTAATGTTATGAAGAGAAGGCCTTGCCTGGACCTGCCTGTAACCAGCATGGAAATACAACATTACCCTCCCCCCCCCCTTGCTGTGTGAACATGCTGGCTAAGTGTGACACAGCAAACTAATGCCGGGTCTACGTCACGCAGCTCAGTAAGACAAAGGCAAGGCATCGCATCAAGAGCGAAGCAAAATTTAGCATCTTGCAAGCAAGGGTCTGATGTAATCTGTTGTCAGAGCAGATTGCTGAACTCTTCTTTGACCTTCTGAGAGCACTGCCGTAAAAAAAGGTGCCACAAAGAATGATGCGATAAATGAACCACTTTAGTTTGCTAAAGAGCAATGTCAATGAGATGTAAAGATTTAATAATATATTTCATAATATAAAAGTTATTTACCAGTTTATAGTTTCTTCTTAGAACCTTACCATTATGGGAGCTCTGGGGTCTTCAGATTCACACATCTCTTTAAAGAACCATCCTTTGGGATGTCCTTTAGGGAATGAAAAATGCTTGTTCTGTGGCATGAAACAAACCCTTTCTGGCATTCTTAATTTTAAGGGTTTGTAGCAATATAGGTGATCTGATCTCTTTTATGGTCGCCTCATAAAACTACAGCTGCTCTTCCCTTCTACTGCAGAATTCAGCTTCAGATATTACTCAAGTGTTCTTTCGATGTCAGCACCAAGTGTAGTATCACAATACTAAGCCAGTAATATGGCAAAATGGTAACACTTTAAGTAACTAGTCAACATTTTAAATTCAGTCCCTTTTTATCAGTATAAAACTTATTAAAATAAGTTAAACAGTTCCTCATACAACCTAATCTAAAAGGATAGGGAAGATTAACCATCTGTTGACTGTTTCTCTTAGCATGAGGTCACATACTGTACTATGCAAAAGTCAGAGACCATTATTTCATTTATTTCTTTTCCAGTCAAAATGCCCTTTATGGGTAAATTGTTAATTTTTCAACATCAGGAAGAGATATTTTCAATAAAGCATAAAGCATATATTCAAACAAATTACACAGAAACCTCAACAACTATATATAATGTCACATTTAGTGTGTCTGTCCTTTCTCTTGATTATAGCTTCCATTCTTTTCGGGAGACTTGCTTTCAGTTTGTTTTGTGGACGTCTGCAGGGATGTACTTCTTGTCAGCACCTCCTTCCAAGCTGGTTGCATTTTCTGAATGTAAGATTTCATTTAAAGCAAGAGTGGAGCTTAATTTTCTCAAAAATAAAAGCTTTAAGTGCTGTTAAATGATAATGACAGCTACTACGTCTTGCATGGTTGTTAGGAGTCCCGTGTTCTCTATGGAAGTTTTGGAAACTTTCCTCTTGTGTAAATATGAAGCTGATATTGAAGTATAATAACAGTATATAGAAATGTAAAATATTTTGACTCTGTAAAATGTTAATGGCCTCTTTGACTGGGAATTAAGTAAAAAATTGGTTTCAGACATTTCCACAGTACAGTATGTTTCTTAACAAACCTCACCTTTACACTGTTGATATGCTAATGAGCTCATCTAGCATGCACAGTGCCATTCAGCGATTGGTAGAATACAACACCAGCATAGTGTTAGCTTATTTAAATGTAGGGTTGAAAGTGCTAAATTGTTAACCACACTATAGTATTTAAAAAGTCTTTAACTTTCAATACATGTGGCAACACCAGTTCCTGAAAGCTTTGATTATCAGAATCAGACATGAACACAGATAGAAAAGTCCAGGAATAGGGTTGGGCACACATTGTGTAAGGAGTGACAAGGAGAAATAATGGTTTGATCTTTGCTCTGATTCTGAGTTGTTTTTAGTCCACAGGAGAGAGAGGCGACCTGAGTTGTGGCTGGGCCTTCATCAAACTTTTTGATGAAAATGGAACTCTTATTCCTCTACGGTACATGTCCTCTACACACACATACGTACACGCACACACACGCACACACAACATCTTGCTGACAGCAGCCTGCACTTCTCTGTTGTTCAAGTCTCTTATGCCTCTGAAGGCTCATGGAACTTATAGGCTTGTGTATGTGTGTGTGTGTGTGTGTGTGTGTGTGTGTGTGTGTGTGTGCAGAACACAAGAGCTCACAGTGCATGGAGGGACTCCATATGAAGGTGAAGCTGATATAGATGCCACATCTACCAAAAGAGGTAACATAAAAGGAAACAAACTTCTTGTTTTTCTGCTAAGTTTAAAGCATAATTTCTATTTCTCTGCTGAGTTTAGCATATTGGAACAATAATTTAAACATAGCTACACTCAGTATTGTGCCAAAATGTCATAAACTGGTCAAAAGAAATGGACTAACATCTTGCTACATTAACTTAGTACATTGCAAGTTCTCTTTTAAAGTTACCATTGAAGACATTTTGTTCCAACAGTGATGATACTGTCAAATTGCCCCTAGTGCACACTTACACTGTGCAGTTGATTAAATACATCCATACAAAACAATGTTTCTACTACAGACTTACCAACTGTACATTTAATAATGTCTTTTTTCTCCCCCAGGCACCAGCACTGGCGTGCTTCAGCAGATGCTGACGTCCAGGAAGCGGCCCAAACTCATTGTCAAGCTCAAATCCCCAAACTCCCGCTTCAGAGAACAGCTCAAGTACGCAAACAGAAACCATATCTGATTCTGTACTCTTTTCCAGCCCTTTCTGTGTCTCTTCTTTGTATCAAATACCTTAGAATACCACTGCTAAACTAGGACCATACGAATGTCAGGAATATAACTGACCCTAGATCAGCTCTCTAAACTTTTAGTCA
This sequence comes from Brycinus macrolepidotus, assembly GCA_037974445.1. Taxonomy (NCBI): domain Eukaryota; kingdom Metazoa; phylum Chordata; class Actinopteri; order Characiformes; family Alestidae; genus Brycinus; species Brycinus macrolepidotus. Next base: position 38,104,046 of record JBBPCZ010000001.1, on the reverse strand, counting down.
ACTGTAGTTGAAATGGAATGAGTAAATAGCCCATCCTCCTATGGTTGTCATCATGTAGTGCTTAAGCTGTAGGTGAATTGTATGCAAATTAAACGAAGACAGAATTTTGCAGAGGAAAGATCTTCCAGCATTCAGGTAGCTCAGTCCTTCTCAGCAATCATGGCACACCCAAAGCGATAGCCCATCAAATAATTAAATGTATACAATTTTCCCCCAAATAATGTACTGTTAACTGTACACCCCACCAGTTAACACTGTGCAAGGTGAAGCTATAAAGTAAAACTATGCGAATCTACAGAGGTTGCCAAGCTAAAGGCTGCAACAGTAGCCATCTCAAGGCCTGAACTTTGTGCGTGCTTTTGTCGAATTGTATAACAGGATCATTCAGTGACAAAGAGAAACCATGGCCTACCTGAGATACCCAGACTCTACACAGTGCTAAATGGTGGGATTTAAGCCTCCATCACTTAAAAAAGCTCATTTTAGTCCCCGAATATGTCTTGGTTGCTTAACTACATTTGGGCTATGGGGAAATATGTGTTTAGGGTTTTAATATGCAGTAGAGCTGCTTACCCAGGTTCTCTTCTAGATGTTCTATTAATGCAATTCTAGCTACTTTCCTTTAGGTTCTAGATAAACCTGGGATATGGGAGAATGGACAACGTGTGGCTGATGTATAGTTGAAAAAAATGAGCCCTTAAATTTGTCATTTAGGAACTACATTGTTCTGTAATACCTATTAACCTATTATACCTATTAATACCTATTCTGTAATACCTGTTATCTGTAATACCTAATAACTGGCTGTTAAACTGTTTAATTGGCTTCTTAACATATCTGTTTTGCATGTGTGTCCCTTCAGCTTGCTGCCTGACACTATTATAGGCTGCTTGTCCACAGTCCACCTGCTGGCTCTGTATAGGCAACTACTTGCTGACGCGCTGCTGTTGGATCGGGTCACCATGCAGAACGCAGGTACATAAGTAACACACATACACACACCAGAGGTACGGATCTGTAATCTTACAACCAAACATTTTAATTCTGATTCCTTAGGAAAGAATTTAAGTTTATTGTGAAATCTCAAATTGTATCAGTTTGATTATTTTTGTATGAATCAAGTTTATTATAAAACAATGAATATGTAAAGGTGACTGAACTATTTACACAGTAGCATAATACGGATTACAAAGTCAATGTACCAGCTTTATTTATTTATTTAGTTACCAGAATATTCTACTGTGACCAAAAAAAATCCACACTTTAATGCATTTTATTGGAATGACACAGCTAACACATACTCATACATACATAAATATATTTGTGTAGAATGCACATGTACATTATTTTAACAGTAGCACAGTAAGATCCAAGGAATGACCAACAAGCATGTAGTACAGAGTATCATATTTTCTTCCTGGAGGGCCACATTCCTGCAAAGATTAGTGCACTCCCTCAGCCAGAACAATAAAACCGTCTTCCTTACATTGTGTAGGTCCTCATTCCACCAAAACAGTCATGACAGTTTGGTCTTTGTCAGAGTTGCTCAGATCCTTATGTTTTCCCATTTTTCCTGCTTCCAACTCATTGACTTTAAGAACTGACTGTTCACTTACTGCCTAATATTCCCCACCATTTGATAGGTGTCACTGGAGTGAGAAAATCAGTGAGGTAGAACACTAAATAATGTACTGTTGTAACACAATAGAACAGAAATCTGACATACGTGATGTTTTTTGAATGGGTTCACAGTAAGTACTTGTAGGTTTACTAGTAACAAGTAAGTAACAAGACTAGTAAATTGGTTGTCTTATGTATTATTCAGATGAGATTAGTGTTATGGGGAGATAATGCAGTGTTAGCAGAGGATGCATGTAATGTTTCTGACCAACTCGCTCATAAAAAAATCTGTATAAATAGCATAATGTGATTGGCTGCTTGTTTGATGTTCTGCTTTCAATCCAGGGTACAAAAAAGGGCACAAAACTTTACAAAACTTTGAGTTAGCCATTATTCAGTTTACCCTAGCAACCTAGTTGTCTTCAATGAATGCAGTATGTCATTAGTAATGACATTAGCTTGTTGTAATGTTATAAGATGGTACATACTGGCTTAATTTAGGCCACAAAGAACACAAGTAAATACTTACATTGGTTATTCAGTTCGTTTTATAGTTGGTAAAATCTGATTAAATATGATAAAAATTCTTGGCACACCAGATGGATTGAAAATCCCTTAGAAGCATCATTCATAAATACATTACTCCACCTCCTGATCTAACACTAATCCAATCCAAATGCTACTTATGAACAGTAAAACTACTACACTGTGCAGGTGAGTAGATGCTGCTGGTTCTGACTGGTGGGTGTTCTGTGTTCTTTTCTAGATCTGATCTGCAATGCAGTTCTAGCTACTTTCCCTGAGGTTCTAGATCAAGCTGACTTGATGGATGCTTTCAGGGTAAGACTGAAACACTTTGAATGAACACACACAAAAAGCTGAAGATAAAGTGAGTCTGTAAGATGTATTTTTTTGCATCACCAAGCCTTTCTATGATTTTTCAGAAATCATGGGTGGAGTCAGTAAACAACCTGAAGAGATCTGAGAAGGTAAGGTAGTGTGTGTGTTTGCGCACTTGTTAGAGAAAGAATGAATGAATCTGAAGGTGTCACTGTTACCACAGGCAGTGGGTGCTAGTTTGTGGTGTGTGTGTGTGTGTGTGTGTGTGCACATGTGTATTTTACATGGGACAGGCTGTTTAAGTATGTTGCGTTACAATCCAAGAGAAGCTATTTGAAAGTGTTTGAAATGTATGTGTGTTAGAGTGACATTACAGTACTGAAGAAGCTGTTTGAGAGATTTTATAACGTGTGTGTGTGTGTGTGTGTGTGTGTGTGTGTGTGTGTGTGTGTGTGTGTGTGTGTGTGCGTGTGTTACAGAGGGACATTACAGCAATGAAGAAGCTGTTTGAAAGTGTTTATATGAGCAATGTGTTCCCACTGCTCTACTCTGCTGAGATGCCTGCTCCTCTCTGGGCCGACGAGAACACGGAGAGTCAACGCGCCCGTCTCATTTACAGCCCGGCGCACAAGATCACCATGGAAACCATGCTGTCTCCCAATCACACCCACCAAGCTTTTGACATCTCTCAGGTCACCTATGACCTCCTGACCTCTGCCTGGCACTGACCAGTAAAAGCTCACTTACATGGGGCTAAATGGACAAAGATTTGCCAGCACCTGACTAGTGACCAGTAATGAAAAAACACTATTGGATTCGCCATTATTCTGTTTTCCACTTTAATGCCAGTAGAATTTTGAAGGTCTTTTTTGTATTTAAAATAATTACAATAAATGAAAGGCTGATTTTTGTACCGATAACTCCAGTGCCGTAAAAAAAGGATTCTATTTTTTTTTATTGCATGTTTGTCACATGTAATCGTTTCAGATCCTCAAACCAACTGCGACAGGTCAAAGACGTTCTGAGTTAACACAGTTTTTCATTGATTATTTCTAATAATCACTTAAAAAGAAATTTCCAGCAGTGGAATGTAGGCTAAAAGGTCTCAATAAACATAACACAGTGCTACAATCCCAGGTAATTCTGGAGGAGATGAGGGTTGTCGCACATTTGCCATACCTTGATGATCCCCAAGCCTTTTGGAATAATGCTCTTTGGGTTGAAAGTGGAACTTTTTGAAAGACCTGTTACATCAAAGCTAACCCAGCTTCCACAAAAATACCAACAGTGAAACGTGGTGGTGGTAGTGTGATGGTATGGGGATGTTTTGGTGCCTCAGGGCCCGGTTTCATATTTGCCATAATTGGTGGAACTGAGAACTCTGATTTAAACCAGAAAGTCTGTTCGATTTGAAGTTCAAGTGCAGTTGGGTTCTGCAGAAAGATAATGTTCCAAAGAACATCCACCTCTGAATGGCTCAAGAGAAACAAAATTAGGGTTTTGGAATGGTCCTGACCTGAACCCCATTGAGATGCTGTGGGAGGACTTTAAATGGGCAGTCCCTCCAGCGTGACTGAATTAAAGCCATTCAGCCAAATCACACGGGTGATTTAGGTGGTGCAAAAACTTCCCATAGTTTAAACCAAGTGTGTGATACTTGCTTACATTCGCTTTGCAGCTCCAATTTAAGACTTGACTGATCGACTGGAAATAGCCTGAGGGGGAAAACTGTGTAAATCAGATTTTTGGCCGGACTATCTCTTTAAACCTTCTCTTATCAAGTTGTCAATCAACATCCTTGCAGTTTATGAACTAGTATTGTTTGTCAAGTGACTTGGGTAGAGAAAAACGCATTGTAAGGTTAAAACAATCATGTGGGTGTGCGTGTGTGTATAACAGGAACGCTCGCTTCCCTTTGTCATAAAAGCAGTGAAGTGAAGGAGAACCTGGACCATTTAAATAACGGCCTATTTTTAACTCCCTCCCCAGTGACACGCCTACCTCTCCTATCACGCCTCCTTTCACTCCTCCCGCTTTCGCACATGCACATAAGCCTCTCCTGCGCACACACCTCGTTTTATTTCCACACATTTCATTCCTGTAAAACAGCGCATTCATCTTGCATTGTATCACGCACACGCCTCGCCCAAAGATCCCAAGGAGTGACATTAAATGACAAGGTGTGTGGTGCTGTGGGAGACCTGTCAAATCACCACAGCTGGAAGAACAACCTCAGGACACTCGTACACACCCTCACGCATTGTAATAATTAACACCCAATTGCCCAATGCTGTAAAAGCCACCCTAGATCTGCTCTGGGTACCATAGAGTATGAACACAATGTCTCAGTGGGTGCAGTCTCAATGCATTATTGCGACAAAGCTTCTGCGGCTCCCAAAACTGGTATATCGGCTGTAACGGTTCCTGACTGCAGCATTAAGACCTAAGCAGAGTGACTAATTCCTGTGTTCTTCCACCCATCTATTAATGCACTAATGTAAGAGCCAGTATGCCAGTGGTAACAGCTAGAAATGGCAAAATAATCAAAATATATATTGCAATTACTCTGTTACATATTCAGATTGAACTGACGTTCAGCTTATTCAGTATATTTAAAGACCCACAGCATCACTTTTCTGGACTTAAAAAGGCTTGAAGTGTGTAAATATTGTTACATTTTCAAAATCTATGTTCACTCCCTTATCCATAGAGTCCATACATGGAAACTAAGCTGCAAAAACAGCCCACTTTCAAATTATGGTTTTTGTGATGTCACAGATCATTTACACATATCGCCCCATTTACCCTACAGCAGTTTAGCCCCGCCCATTCATGCTGAAGTTATAAGGGGTGTTTCAGCCTCGTGCTGCCTTTTGAATGAGCTGCAATACAGGGTAGCCAATCAGAAAAGAGATCATTTACATGTATCAGGCTTAATTCTGAGGGATGGACAGAGGATGGAAAATAATCACATAAGAGTGAATTATGATGGATGATACATAAACTCATTCAAACAGGATGGAAAAAATGAAATGGGAGGGCCCTTTAAAAACATCTGGTTGAATCAGTACCTTTAATGGTTAAAGACTGACCAAAATAATTACAGTTTTGTTGGATTACATGAAGATCTCCATTCATCAGAACACCCAGTAACTCACCTGGAGCTGTGATTGGTCACCCTGTCAGAAACACTGATTGGTTAGAGGCTAATTTGCATATTGTAGCCTTCTGCCCTATCAGTACTGCAGAGGCTGATATCGCCACAATGATTAACAGACAATATGCTGTGCAGCCCTACCCAGTACATAGAGTGTGTCCAAATAGTGTGCTAACTCTAATACTAACTAGTGTTTGAGTATGTAATATACATTTTTGTTATAATTATCAAAGTGTACTCAAAGACCCACAATGAATGGTGGATCTTTGAATTTGATGTGTCCCACAATGGTGAAGAGAAATGGAGGTGAAGGAGATACCCAAAGCTGGAATTTTTTAAAAGAATTAGCAGACAGATACACAAGAGAAATCATCTTAAAGTAGTGTAGCAGCCGTTAAAAACCAATTTAGTTCATTTGTCACAAAAAAGGCTGTCCTAAAGTAGCCATCAAAGTCATTCTTTGCTATGACGTATGTTGGTATAGCAACACTCAATCACTCGGTACAAAATGGTGTAGTATTCTAATACTGCTCATACTGTTAAGATTAGTACATCCCAGAGGAGGATTTAATGTCAACAGACTTTTCTTTGTCTAATCAGAAATAAATCACCTTTTTTGGAGATGATTGAAGTCTGACTTGTTTCTCCTAAACCCTCCTTTAGGAGAAATAAGGAGCAAAAGAAAGAAATCAACAAAAATCAAGATGGAAGTTCTCAGTTTGCTTCTCTCTAACAACCTTATGGATCTCAAAACTGTCTGACTTTGGTACAAATTTGAGTCAAATCTGAGACAAATTTTAGATGTTCAGACTCATTTCTAAGAAACCAAGTTTTGTTTTGGAAAGAAAAATCATCTTAAACTGGTTTCGGGCTGAGATTGGAGGAAGACTTTTTGTCAGGAGCTGAATTTTAGAAGTGTGAGAAAATGGTCAAAATCTCACTTTGCTGTTAAAGTGAGCTCAGTTCTGTCTGGGAGAAACAGACTGGACAAAGAAGAGATCTTATTCTGAATTTTCCTTTCCTCTAGGACAGTATAGTATCAGGGTATAGTGAGTAATTGGGACACACGCATAGTCAATCACAATAAACAATTTTGATGTTAGAAAGCTGGTTTCTTTAGTTTTCATGGCACTTCAAGGCTAATGCCGCCGATAACTAATGCTAAAACTCCAGTCAGACAAAACAACAGGAGTGGCTGCCCTCTTGAAACCTGAATTTCAACCTTATTATACCTATTTTATACACTGTCAAAATGTCTAAGCGAGTCTATTTGAAATGACTTAACCACTAAGCCTGATTTGTGTGTCACGATTTAAGCCTCCGTTAATTACATAGCTACATTAGCCTCATAGAGCCGGTGTACAACTAAAGAAATGTTAGACCCCGAACATGTCTTGGCTGATCAGCTACATTCAGGGTGAAATCGCATTTGATTTTCCACTAAACTATGAGTCTGGAGCACCTGAGTGGAAAATAATATATAAGGCTTTAAAACTGCCACCAGAATTAAAAAAAAAAGAAACAAAGGAACTCCTTTAAGCCATGGGTGTGCTAACACCACACTGCAGACAAAGGCTAGTGCAGCAGAATTTGCTTTTGGCTTTATCATGTTGATCATGTGGCTGAGGTTCTATTCAGCTATTGTGAAGATTGCTATCTACAATGAAAAAAATACATTCGTTCATTTTCTGTTACCGCTTAATCCTTACTAGGGTCGCAGGTACCCGGAGCCTATCCCGGGGTCTACGGGCACGAGGCAGGGACTCACGCTGGGTGGGGCGCCAGCCCCACACAGGGCACACATACACTCACACCTACGGTCAATTTAGAATCCCCAGTTCACCTGGCGCGCATGTCTTTGGACTGTGGGAGAAACCCGGAGACCCCGGAGGAAACCCACACCACCACCAGGAGAACATGCAAACTCCACACACACACACACACACACACACACACACACACACACACGGCCAGGACCCGGATTCGAACCACCAACCCTGGAGGTCTGAGGCAACAGAGCTACCCACAGCGCCACCGTGGGGAACATGGGTCCGCTTTTAAGTAGATAAACCTATTAGAAGTGCTGCCCGGATACGTTTGGACAGCATGGCTGTACAGTAAAGTGTGTGTGTGTGTGTGTGTGTGTGTGTGTGTGTGTGTGTGTGTGTGTGTGTGTTTGGCAGCAGGCTCTAAGACTGGCCATTTGGAGCCAATCTTGGCTTCTATTCTCTGCCTGGTAAAATATTGGCTTCGTTAAATGGGTCTGGTTCGTTACGCTCATGTTTATTTCGCGGTGTGGCTGAAGTGTGTTTTGGCGAGTCGGTTAATCAGCCCGCGATTGTGAGGATTTGACCTCTGGAGGTGTGATTTACACTGACGGGGTTTAGAGCTGCACGATATATCATCTGTCAATCGCAATATCGGTCTCTGCAATACTGACATCACAGAAGGCTGCAATATGCAAATGAGCCTCTAACCAATCACAGTGTTTCTGACAGGGTGACCAATCACAGC
>JBBPCZ010000001.1:38072585-38090787 GCA_037974445.1 Brycinus macrolepidotus | reverse complement strand
ATTTTTCGCGGCGACCTGGAACGGATTACACGATTTCCCTTAGAAGTCTACGGGAAATTGTGTTTCGCACAACGAACGCACCGCTGGAACGGATTGCGTTCGTTATGGGGGGTACCGCTGTATTTCTTTCTCTCTTTCTCTCATTCGTTGGGCGATTGGGCAGGGACAGTTGTTGCTTTGTTCTCCAGGACTGTGTTTGAAATGGAACATTAACAATGTCAATACACTATTGAGATGCATACAAAACTTCCCTATTCCATGCATTATTAATACCATGTATTTGGAACTTTTCAGGTGGCTAACACAATTGCCTTATATTGATGGTCGAAGAATTGCTCTTTATGGAAAGGTACTTCCTTTTTTTCCCCCGTTCTGAATTCTGTTTTTTACCCACAAAGATCATGCCTCTGTAATAGCTGTTTTGTATGATCTTATACTGATCTCATAATGTATCTCAGAATTACTTTGTCAGTATTCTTTATACGGGCCTACTGTGCTGTGATTGTGTGATTTTTGTGTATTAATAGGAATTTGGGGGCTATTTAATCTTGAAGATCCTTACAGCAACTGAGCAAATGTTCAGATGCTCAGCCATCATGTCCCCCATCACAGACTTCAGACTCTACAGTGAGTTGTAATTCACAACTAGTCATTAGCTATATGTGTAGAAATCTAACGTACATGTTTTTTTGTAGACGCTGCCTTTTCAGAGAGATACCTGGGCCTCCCTGGGAAAGAGGAGCATGCCTACATGGTCAGAACTGTTTTAAATGAACATTTTTGTATTTTTGTTACTTTGACATTTTTTGTGTTCATAAACCACAAAAGATTTTATTCATATTCCTTGAATTATAAAGAAAAGTGGGTTTCAGGACAAAAAGATTTTTCAGATATCTTTAATCTTACCAAAACAAGATGAAATGAGAGTGAGAAGGTCACAAGTGCGGTGGAATTAAAAGCTATATACACTCATTGATTGGAAAATGCAGGCACTGTTGTTCTCACTGGACATAAATACTTTCTAATGAAGCTTATTATATACATGTATATATGTTCAGTTAAATCATATGTTTCTGTTTTGTTTTTGCAGACTGCCTCTTTACTGGAAGATATCCACAAGTTAAAGGATGAAAACATTCTCCTGTTACATGGCACTGCAGATGGTACTTTAAAAAAAAAAAAAAAAAAAAAAAAGACAAAAATCCAAAATATTTATTAACCCCATTTCCAAAAAAGTTGGGCCACTTTTTAAAAATGCAATAAAAGCTAAATTCTGTAATTTGGTATTTCACTTAAACCTTTATTTAACAAGTAAAACATGCTCACTGTTTTCACTGACAAACTTTACTCTATTTGGTAAAAATAAACAAATGTAGAAATTGACGCCTGCAACACACTCCTGTCATGTCGGGTGGTGCTGTAGAGACGCACTGCAGGACCAACGTAAGTTTTACTGACAAAGTCTTTAATGAATCCAAAACACAAGAAAGAGCTCACCGAGCTCCCAAACACAAATACGACAGTCCACCCTCAGATACCCAGTCGTTCCAGGAGATCCCACACTCCTGCATGAATGAACACGAGCCGAGGTACTGAGGCTATCCAGCCTGTCGCACGTATATAAACCCGAACATGAACACAGCAGAGTGTTAGCTGTTAGTTAAATGTTGGTATGGGTTGGATCTGGGTGACCATGCGCCGTTGCTCTGTCACGGCAGCGCTTTTAAACCTACGTACAACATAAAACACATGGACGTCATCAGGTGCCTAACAACCCAGTTAATGCGTTCACTACTAACACCTGGGTTGTTAAACCAAAACTTAAACTAGACCTGACAGCTCCAAAAAAGGTGGAGTTTTTATTCTATTGTTTTTATTTTCTGCTGCTCTTACCTTTGTTCTGTCCACTTTCTGCCATGACAACGCAAATTTCCCACTTGTGGGACTAATAAAGGATTATCTTATCTTATCTTAACTTTTTTGGAACTTTTTAGAGGTTTGTACAAGTTCTACATTTCTAGATGATCAATAATCTTGTGTGTGTGTGTGTGTGTGTGTGTGTGTGTGTGTGTGTGTGCAGCCCGTGTACATTTCCAACACACTGCAGAACTGCTGAGTCGGTTGGTAAAGGTGGAGGCCAATTACACGCTGCAGCTGTACCCAGATGAGGGTCATACTCTGCGAGAGGAACGCAGCATTCAACACCTTCACCGCTCCCTCCTTAGCTACCTTCACAACTGCCTCAAACATGACCCCCTGCTGGTAGCAGAAGAGGAAGAAGAGGAGGAGGAGGACTGAACACACATTGTTTTACCCGCCTTGGAGTGAATCAAAGGACTAGTGTCCCTCTTTTCATTACCATGCAGCATCCAGCTGAAGTTCATCAAAGCAAAGAAGAAGTGTTTGGCGATCAATTGAACCAGCCTTGCCAGCCACTTACCGCAGCTGAGCCTGCCAGGATACCACCACCATTGTCATTTTATGCATTTTAACCCTTAAGTGTGTTAAAAGATTGTTGTAATAAATTCACAAAATGCTTAAAGTTCACTAATTCAGTTAAAGTTGCTTTGTCAATGGACACCTCGAGTGGCACTGAACATCAGCTACATTCTTGCAGTGACACCCTGTGGCAAAGTAATGCAACTTCAAGGGACTCCATGAATTGCAAAGGTTGAAAACCACTAACTTAAACCCATACATTCTTCAGAGCGGTTTTTTTTTTTTATGGTAGATTTAATCGAACAGAAGGATTCAGGAAGTCTGGCTTCAGCTCTTGCTATGCATGACAAGAGGACTGCATGGTGAAGTATATTCTGCCTTTTTTTATAACAGTGTGCCAGCAGCAATCAGTACTTCCACTTTGTACGTAAAGTGCATCAATGTAATTAACCATAAATGTCAGCATTGAGCTTGAACAATGTACGACAGACAACTGAGGCACTTTCAGAGCATTGCAATGCATGTAAATATTCCTGTGTAAAAGACCAGCGTCTCGCAACCTGTACATCATCCATCCTGCATGTCATGCAGTGGTTCACAAATACCTCGGTGTTGACTTTATATTTCTTAGTATGTTCTTTTTCATGTACTTTTATGACACATGTGCATATTTGGAATCCAACACAGGAGGTTTTTACTGTTATTGTGCAGTCTGTGAGTGATCAAACAAAATGTGCCAAATATTGTATGACTAAAATTTTTTTTGCCTGTACTTGAGTCAAATGTCTGAAATTGATTCAGTGCTTTTCAGCATATATTTTATTGCTAGCGTTTCATCTTAATTAACTTCTTGCCCTGAATGCCCATCTTATCTGAACTAATGTGCCTGGTGGGTCAGTTTATTCCATGATGCCTTGGTACAGTCCTGCAGTATTGAGACATCTCCCATGAAACAGGTCGATAACCATAATTTGGAGTGTGCGGAGAAAACCATAGCAGAGAAAAACAGCAATAAAGCTCACAATATGCAAATTTCAGGACTATGATTTTGCTGAAAAGGTAAAGCTAATGGATTGTACATCCACTCATCCCTGGCCAGGTGTTTTGTGTTTGTCATTGATTAATATGGACAGTGTGCCACTATGATAGTTGTACTAAATCTTGACATAATGTTTTTATGCACTATATCTAATGATAATATGCCCATTAAGTAAGTACCTTCTATGAGTAAACATGTGGTCCCAAAGTATAAAACAGCTCAAAACCGGTCATAGATGGTATGGTGACCTATTAGGTACACTGTAGCATGGTCATTCCTAGTGTTTTGTATACTTAGCATGGAGCTTCACACTGAGGTGAGGCTTGTTCAGGATTACAACAACGTTTTGTGTTATAATTGTGTTTTTCTTATAAATACAGCAGTTTTGATTTAAGTGTATAGTGATTTCTTACAGTGATTGTGTGTATTACTGATATGTATTTAAAAATTTGCTAAGAATGAAAATCTGTGCTACATTGTGATGCAGTCGAGAAAAATGACAGCAAGCTCTGTCACTGATACAGGAAAATTCCATGTGACAAAAATAGTTTGAGAGCCATGCAAATTGGTAGACAGCATGAAGTCTGTTTGGAATGTGTGGCTTTTAAGGACCCTTTTCCAATAAAGTCTTAAACATTTGTGTACATTGATTTTAACACTGTTGTTGCTCCCCATAAGAAACACATTGCACACAATGATAAACATTATATTGATTATATTGATGAATCTAACTTAAGTCTAGAACCAGTGAAGAAACAGGAGCAGATGATTCCAGATGATCAGGCGGTGATCAGTATACTGGTGGTGCTGAATGCTGAGTGGTTGGAACTCCTTTATCTAGGCTCCTTATATCTTTAAGCACTTTGCAGCCTGTCGCAGTAAAACATTTGTTCCCATTTCTTAAATTTGCACCAACATTTAATCTACGCAATATAACAAAGATAAGAGAGTTTGACAGGAATAAAATAGTACATAATTGAAGGAAGTGATAGAAAAAAACAGGTTATAGCGCACAGTTGTGTAAGAACCACTTTTGTTTTTATTCCCTTTTCAAACACACACACAATCTGTTTATTTAAATATTTGATACTTACAAAAAATGACTTTTACTAGTTTTCTCCATTTTTGTCAAAAATGTTTCCTTTTACATGGATACAAATACTCAGAACTCAGGTTAAGTTGCTGTTGGCCATGGGTTTGAAGACCAGTTTGACCAGTCAGACCCGTCCTCCTGGCAAGCCACACATAGCCACCAGAATTCCTGTATCACATCACCACTGTTTTTTTGAAGATCATACCCCTATGGCAGAAGAATCAAGGTTCCTGCTACTCTTGCCCAGACTAGGGATACCAAGGCCCCACCCTGGAGCCAGGCCTAGGGGTGGACACTCACCAGGCGCTCGCCTGGTGACCGAGTAACACGGGACCACCCTCATGTGGGCCCACCACCAGCAGGAGGAGCTGTTAAGGGTGCGGTGCACTGTGGATCGGGGGCCGGCCAAAGGTGGAAGCCCTGGTGGACCAATCCCTGGCTGACGAAACTGGCTTTTGGGACATGGAATGTCACCTCTCTGGTGGGGAAGGAGAGATACCGAGAGATATCCTTGTTTGTGAGGTTGAGAGATACCGGCTAAACGTAGCGCAAGAGAGGGGTTGGATGCTCTTCTTTTCCGGAGTTGCCATGGGTGAGTGGCACTGGGCAGGGGTGGGGCCTCAGGTGGCCCCCCAGCTCGGTGCATTAACATCGGAGTTTACCCCAGTGAACGAGAGGGTCATTTCCCTGCGCCTTCAGGTCGGGGAAAGGAGTTTGACTGTCGTCTGGAGCCTTCTTGGAGTCTCTGAGTGGGGTGCTAGACAGCGCACCACCAGGGGAGCTCCATTGTTTTGCTGGGAGACTTCAACACTCATGTGGGCAATGACAGTGTGGCCTGGAAGATGGTGATTGGGAGGAATGGCCTCCCCGATCTGAACTTGAGTGGTGTTCTGCTGTTGGACTTCTGTTCAGCACATGGTTTGTCCATAATGAACACCATGTTTGAGCATAAGTGTGTCCATAAATGCACATGGCATGAGGATGCACGTGGCCGCAGGTCGATGATTGATTTCATAGTTGTGTCATCTGATCTGTGGCCATATCTCTTAGACACTTGGGTGGAGAGGGGGCTGAGTTGTCAACATCACCACCTGGTAGTGAGTTGGATCAGGTGGCAAGGGAGAAAGCCGGGCAGAACTGGCAGGCCCAAGCGTGTAGTGAGGGTTTGCTGGGAGCCTCTGGCAGAGGCTCCTGTTCGCCAGATCTTTAACTCACACCTCCGGCAGAAGTGCATGCTGGGGGAGGAGGAGGACATTGAGTCCAAGTGGACCTTCTTCCATTCCTTCATTGTGGAGGCGGCCGTGCAGAGCTGTGGCTGCAAGGTGGTTGGTGCCAGTTGTGGCGGTAACCCCCAAACCTGATGGTGGACACTGGAGGTGAGGGGAGCCATCAAGCTAAAGAAGGAGGCCTACTGGACATGGCTAGCCTGTGGGTGCCCGGAGGCAACCGACTGGTACCAGCAAGCCAAGTGGAACGCGGCTCTGCCAGTCGCTAAAGCAAAAACTTTAGGCCATGAAAAGTGACTTTTGGTTGGCCTCAAAAAGGTTCTGGCAAAGCATCTGGCAGAGCAGAAGGGGGAAGCAGTGCTCTGTTCTGACTGTGTCTCTCAAGGTGCTCTGTGGGGGGTACTTTGGGAGTATGGGGTTCAGGGCCCTCTTTTGAGGGCCATTTGATCCCTGTTTGAACGGAGCAAGAGTCTGGTTTGCATTACCGGCAGTAAGTCAGACATATTCCCAGTGCATGTGGGACTCCGCCAGGGCTGCCCTTTGTCACTGGTCCTGTTCGTAATGTTTATGGACAGGATATCTAGCCGTAGCCAAGGGGCGGAAGGTGTCCGGTTTGGTGGCCTCGGGATCGCGTTGCTGCTTTTCATGGATGATGTTGTCCTGTTGGCTTCATCAATTGGCGAACTCCAGTGGCCACTAGGTCCACGGCCATGGCCATGGTACTCAGCCTGAAACGAGTAGATTGCCAGGGGGGAGTTGCTGCCCCAAGTGTAGGAGTTCAAGTATCTCTGGGTTTTGCTCATGAGTGAGGGTAGAGGGGATTGGGAGTTGGACAGACGAATTGGGGCGGTGTCTGCAGTGCTGCGGATGCTTAACCAGTCTGTTGTGGTGAAGAGATGGGTGTGCCAAAAAGCAAAGCTCTCGATTTACTGGTCTATCTACATCCCCATCCTCACCTATGGTCACGAGCTGTGGGTACTGACTGAAAGCAGAAATGACTTTTCTCCGCAGGGTGGCTTGGCTATACCTTAGAGATAGGGTGAAAAGCTCAGACATTCAGGAAGGACTCAGATTTGAGCCGCTGCTCCTCCACATTAAAGGGGCCAGTTGAGGTGGTTTGGGCACCTTGTGAGGATGCCCCCTGGACGCCTCCTTGGGGAGCTTTTCCAGGCATGCCCCACCTGGTGGAGGCCCCGGTGCAGACCCAGGACACGCTGGAGGGATTATATTTCTTGGCTGGCCTTAGAATACCTCGGTGCTCCGCCGCCAGAAGAGCTGGTGGAGGTGGCTGGGGAGAGGGAGGTCTGGGCATCTTTGCTGAGGTTGCTACCCCTGCAACCCGAACCCGGATAAGCAGCAGATAATAGACGGATGGTTGGTATATCACTTTGGTGTGTTGGAGGTCTATTGTAATAAGTGCATTAATCATGAATGATATATTATTCTATGCAAGTTAGCAAAACGCCCTCAAGGCTCATTTAGTCAAAACTGGTTGAACAATTGTCGTCCTGTGTGGCACTGAACGCTAGATCCTGTGGCAAACAAATGCCACTGAAAAGATTTTATTTTTTTTAAATACTAACAAAAGTTTTGGTATCTTTAAATGTGCCATTGTATTTCTTCGTATCGGAGCAAAAAAGCAAACACACGGCCTCGTCCTAGCTTTTCTGCTCAGGCATTTCTGAAAAGTCCTCCAGTTCTCAGTTACGGTGTTTTGGAATTAACCAATCAGATTAAAAGTGAGGAGGACGAGGACCAATCAGATCGCTCTGACGAGTGCCCCTCTCTAGGCCCCGCCCACTCTATCCTGCACTGCGCTCGGCCCGAGTCCCTTCAACCTTCAGCCGCCCGGACCCAGAGGGGCACCTTCAGCTCCGGCCCAGCTCTCACTCAGCTCTACCTTCAGCTCCGGAACCAGCTCTACCTTCAGCTCCGACTCACACACAGCTGTACTGCCGGCATGTCCTTCCTCACTCTCAGCAGGCTAGCCCCCAGGCTGCTCGGCTCAAAGGTGAGGTTCTCCCGTCTCCTCCTGAGGCCCGCGGGACGGAGCCGTTAGCTCGATAAGCTTCACCCGCAGTAGACTGTAAGTCACCTTAAAACCAAAACACCCACCAAGAGTACCGTTTCTGTGGCCCAGCGGAGGTGATCATTTGCCCGGTGGATAAGAGAGTATCTGCGGCTGAGCCGTCTGTTTCGCGGTCGGTTCTGTCCGGGGTCCGTGGTTAGCCGGCTAGCCTTAGCATGATAATGCTCCTTCGGGCTCACAGCGTTAGCTCCTAGCTCACCAAGAAAACTCTCCTCAGATCTGATCACTAACCACCCGGCCGATATTAACTCATCACCCGGCCGCGTTAGATGTTAATATGGATTTCGCTACGTTATGGTGATACATTGGCGTAAACGTTTTATTGCCTTTTTTATGGTGAGTTCTTGCTCCTGGATAATGAGGCAGTTGGCCAGTTCTCCAACAGCCGCGTTCTTCACTCGGACCGGCAGGTTCTTGTGGATCAGAGAAACTAATCACGAAGTGGTCCGTGTTACTGATACACTGTTCACTGACCGTATACAAGTATGAGACTCTTATTTTCTGTAATCCGTCGTCTCTAGTTGTATTCTTTCTGAATTAGGTTCTGTACCATTAACGCTTTCCCCCAACCCCGTTAGGAATATGTCTCTCAGGGCAGCTGATATGACTAATTTTTCCCTTTCCTTATTGGTTTCGCTTCCACACCGGGCCCATATTCTGATCCCCGAAACTCCAGCGGTACTTAGACATAATGTGGACATCAGGTCTCATTCAGGACCGTACCTCAAGCCTTTTGCCCCTTAAGTCGGGTTTTAGTGTTAATTCGTGCGCCTGGTAAATGATCTCCACGTTATGGTTGTGTGAGAGTGGTAATCAGCACTAGGACATGGCCTGTAACATATGGTCCTGACAGTGCCTGGTTCATTTATACGAAACTAGTCAGTTTTAATTTGAGTGTATATTACATTTAATCAGGGTTTTAAATAGTTTGATAGTGCCCTTCCCTCAAGACCCTTAAACTCCTCTTTTAAAGACCAATCCTTTCATAGTACAGCCCTGTGTTCTCTGTAGCTCTGTGGACCGTGTTTGTGTCCTGTGACTAGAGCTCATGATTGTTTTTATATGCTTGAAACCAAATTCTGATTGTGACTAGAGTAAAAACATTGAAAACCTGACCGGATGGAATAAATGCTCTGAAAGCACCATCCTGATGTTTATTTGAACAGTTTTGTATCATATCCTCTTAGGAATGTCACTCTCTTCCCTGTTTTGGTATTAAGGAATAACACATTTTTAAATCCTTTGTCCCCGGGGGATGTCCTTTTCCAAGTGTAGCTGACCCTTATAATATGGTTGTCTAACTGTCCTTTGTTTTGAAATGTTTTGACACTTTGTATGTAATATATCCCTGTTGCATCTGGAATTATTTTTATTTGTCAGCTATGTGGGTGGTTTCAGTTTAGATTCTTAAATTCCTCTTAAGTACACCAAAACAAAAATTGTTTCTCACAAAAAGGACCTTCAAATGTCCTCCGTCCTCAGTACTCTAATTTTAGTCCTCAGTACGCTAATTTTGGTCCTCAGTACGCAAATTTTGGTCCTCCTTCTGAAACTACCATCACCATGTCCTCTCCTTGAGGCCGCATTGTGACCTCTGTTTGTGGCACAGCACTGTCTCGCCGTGAGTCGACCATGCTTGCAGCTCTTTTATCAGAAGTAAGTCAAAGGTCATTGAGAATGTCGGCAACACCTGCCAGCTGACCATTACTCTCTTAGATGAACAATTCACATATGGTTTGTATTGTTTGAGATTTTTTTTTCCCTTGACGTGATTTTCATGGTCATTATTTTTTATTTATTTTTTTCTTTCTAGCTCTTTGTCCTGTCTGCACTTGTGGTCTTGTGCTCAGTTCTGTTCTGCTCTTGTGTTGCACCGTGGTCCTGGAGGCACGTTGTTTCATTTCACTATGTACTGTGTGTACATGGTAGAAATGACAATAAAAACCTACTTGACTCGACTATATAATGTTACTGTGATAAAACTAAGGTGCTGTGGTTAATTTGTGGTCTTGCTTGAGTGTTGATAAAGTAAGTAATAATATGACTTGGGGAAAGAGCAAGGGTGGAGACATTCATGAGCACAAATCAGTATGGTAGATCTGTACTAAATTATTTAACAGGCTAGAGACATTAGGGGAGGCGAAAAAAAACCCTGCCTTTTTTCAAACGTATGTAATCAGAGTTATATTGCCGTAGGGGAGATTATGGTTTACAGTGTTTCAGGTCACATGCAGTAATGAAACAGCCATAAGGTTTAAAGTTACTATGTAGACAGGTCAACAGAAGCTACCAGGCCTGTTACATAATCTCTCTGCACTCCAGTGTAGTCTCACTATCAGTGAAGCCCCGTCTTTATTAGTGAAGAAAGTGCAGGTTGTTTGAATGTGGGGGAATGACATGGGTGGTGGAATGTTGCCCATTTAAACAGATCTCAGCAAGAAAGGACCAGCTCTGTCAGTCTGGTTTACTTAATTTCCTCGTTTGATATTGGGCAGTAATTTGGTGCCTGGGTGGTATGACACCGACAGGCTACTTTGTTTATTTTTGGGACCGTTCATGTTCGTCCTCCTGACTTGAGTGGTGGGTGCTGGGTAGTGGGTGTAGGGTTTCAGCGCCTTCGGAGCCGCCGCTGACTGCTCTGGACATCCCACAAGCTTAGTAACTGCTAAAACTGAACAATTACAACCATTTCCCCATCAACAGCAAAGTTAAATTGAGGAATTAGCCATGCTTATGCTTTAAGTTTCACTCTCAGTTCAGATACTACATGCTATGCATTTATAGCAGGCAAATGAAAACATATATACACAATATATATCATATGTATATCACAACACAAAACAAGAAAGACAAGAAGGGGGCCCCTTTCAACACATCACAACACAAGTGGCAAAAGGTTTACGGATTACTGGACTGAGGTCAAGAACGTGGTAACCTGCCTGCCTTCACTCTTTCCAGGGTGTGCTTGCTCTCATTTAGTGTGGTTTTTCTCTTGGGTGAGGGGAACCATCTGTGTAGGGAGCAGGGAAAACAATAAAATGTGCAGAGCAGGGGGGCCTTCCAGTGTAACAGGAGATGACAGACCTTATTCTATTAGTACTAGATAGTTAACCAGCCAGTGGTTCATGGTTTGGTACTTTGAATGGCAGGTTCTTCCTACCTACACAGTGTCATACTGTGATAGCTCCTAATCTGAAATATTAGATTAAGAAATAATTGGCAGTGATGCATGTGTAGGGTTTGGACATGACCAGCACGACTCTCCCTCCCACACAGAATTTCAAAACCGTCGGATTCAGTGTGATGCATGATTTGTGGTTATGTCGTAGTGTTATGGGTTTCATCTGAAGGGCTTTTATACATGTGCAGCTTCTGTTTTCAACTGTTTTGTTCAAAGAGCAATATTCTGTTCAGATAAAGTACAGACATTATTCATAGTTTGGCCAATTTAATCTAGTTATCTTATTTATTTATTTATTTTTCCTCTCCAGAATGCAGCATGTGTTGTGGTGGCTGCCAGAAGTGCCAGTGCATCCGCAGTAAGTATCCTTATACTAGTTATACCACACTGAACTGCTTTGTTCTCTCAGCTGTATCACTTCCCCTGTAGATATCAGGATGCAAGGATACATGCTTTTTTATTTTTCTCTTTGTTTTTCTGTCATCTATTATCTAGTTTCCACCCAACCTTTGTCCTTCCCTTTGTCACATGACTTTACCAACAGCTTGCATGGGTGAAACTTCAAAACAAACAAACCAAATAAAAAATAGGGTCAGTAGTGTAGTGAGAATTTTTTTGTTTGTTTTTGACCCTCAAACTCTTGCTCTTGGTTGTTAAAACACATTTTTTTTCTAGTTGTTGCTTTCCTACATTTTTTGGATGAATTCGCCAGTTTTTCCTCCAGAAAAACGCTCTTTAGACTGTGCCCTGACTTTCTGACTTTTGCAGAATTTGAAAGACGTGCTGGCAGATCTCGTCCCCAAAGAACAGAACAGGATCAAGAACTTCAGGCAGCAGCACGGCAAAACCAACATTGGCCAAGTCACAGTGGATATGGTGAGAGTCTTTTTTATAATGTCTGAGTGTAAATAATGAATACTCTTTCCTGACTCTTTGTTTAATGAGGAACCATAACTTGTATGTATTCTGAAACAAACATCTTTTCCATTTTGAAATGAACTACTTTTCGGTAGAATGTGTATAATAAACATTTTCAACTGTATCACTCACTGTTTCCAAAAACAGCCAGAATAGAAATCTGAGGGAAGCTGTGGGAATCATGGGAAATATTTTAGAACTGTGTCAATTTTACTGCTGTTTTCTAATGTCTTTGGGTAGCTAAAGGCAGACTTTACAGGACATACAGTTAATAGGCTTTTGCATTTAAATGCAGGTTTAGAGGCTATTTTGTGGCCCTTGTTCACTACTGAGCATATATTTCAGGTCATAGGGGGGAAAAATGTTTGGACATCCCTGGGCTCTGACTGGCTGGCTAGCTTTTCAAGGCTCCTAAGATCATGGTGTGATGCCACTGTGATCTGCTCCTGTTTTAGCTGAGTCATATTGGTTGCTATTTTTGGCATCAGCCCCCCCCCCCCACTGATTACATAAGTAGTATCTAACAGATATTAAGCTATAATTTCGTTGTCTTTTCTAACCTTGGCATAAGTTTGATATTGTTTTTCTTTTAAACACATTGAATTTCAGTGATTCGTTTACATTCACATTTTGACCTTGCAGTTTGAGATAGCTAAGTTCTCTTAGTATGTTAATAGTTATTAATATGGGGGTGTCATGTGTAAGCATATAAAATGAGAATATTTGTTTGTACTGAACAGGTCTATGGTGGAATGAGGGGCATGAAAGGCCTAGTATATGAGACCTCTGTACTCGACCCTGATGAGGTGAGTTCCATGTCATACATTTTTGCAGACTGACGACTTTTATTTCATCATATTTTAGCTTATTTGGATCGGTGAACCACCTTGGCTAATATTGATTCAGATTGATTTTCCTTGCCTTACCTAACCTAATACAGAAATGTGTCCACACACACTGAACCTGCTCGTTTGTTTACTTGTGGTTTTCAGGGGATCCGTTTTCGTGGCTACAGCATTCCAGAATGTCAACAGCTGTTGCCGAAAGCTGCAGGAGGGGCTGAACCGCTGCCTGAGGGACTCTTTTGGCTGCTGGTCACAGGTCAGGTGCCCACCGAGGAACAGGTGAGGATGGTTAACAAAGTCATCTTATGTAGGGTAATAATACCAATAATTAATAATTAATTAACACCAACTGGACAATCAAACATTATGGACAGTGCAATAGACTACATAACTGTGCAAGTAACCCGAGCAATAATTATTTAATAATGATTTATTATTGCAAATGACTGTGAAAGTAACCCGTGCAATAATTACTTATTTTTGCTGTCATCACACAACTATTTATCATTACTCTGTGTCTCTGTGTGACTACTGCTGTTTTTATACTTTTTAAAAATATTTTATATTCTTTTCTTATTATTCATTTTCTTATATCGCTTTAGATAGTCTCTTTTATATTTTTATCTTAGTTTTTTTTCCTTTTTCATTTATAACTGTACAACTATGCCGGTGTACTGCTGCTGCTAGAAACTGAATTTCCCAGAGGAATCTTCCCAAGGGATTAATAAAGTTCTAATCTATCTATCTATCTATCTAACATGCAAATAATGAATTAAGTGAAACCTGAAAAATGTATGGAGTGAAAACAAGCCCCCCTCTTCAATAAACAACCTGTGTTTCATTTCATAATAAACTCAGTCAAGTTTACAGTAAATATTTATTAAGGTCCGTTTACATCTTGCGTTAGCATGTGTTTCATGTCCATATTTTATCTGGATATACTAATTTGGCTATATTCCATTTCTACTTTTTACTAAAATGCACCAAGTGAACAGATTAAATCGTGTTTTATTTTTCTGCGCAAAAAGCGCATCACCCAGCACTCAGTGGACACACATCTGCTTTCGTAATTGTATGCCATTATTGAAAACACATTGCATGAAACACACACCCAGGACATATTCTCCACGACTCTCCTTAAACACACTGTGTAAATGCAATCAAGTGAAATCCAAACTGTAATAAAAAAATAAATAAAACTGTAAAACAGGGTTTATAATCACACTGTTCCCTTTAGTATCCATGTGTTTATGAATATTAATCCCGACCGATCTATTAGTAATACAAGATGTCGATTAAAATCTCCTGGAATCAAGCTGTTGTTGCAGGTTATTGTAAATGCGCACACTCTCTGACACCAGCAGTATTGAATTAACTCTTAGTGTAGGATAGTTCGTTTAAATAAAAAATTGTGCACATTTTCCTGTGTTTAAACCAAAATGATACACTCAGTGACTTGCATACTGTGTATGTAAAGGCACATATTTTAGATGTTTTTCCCGTAACTTATGATCTTTGAAGATATTAAAATGGTGACAGCATCAGTTATAGTTGAAATGTGCGTATACACTTACGTTGATACAGTTCTTTCCATTTTTGTGAGGTGCATCTGTAAACCTGTGTCTGAGGGATGTGGGGGGATTTAAAGAATGTTTCCACAGACTCTTCTCCATTTGAAAACCTGTTGGATTGCATATCTGCCTCTTGAATGGCCTCAGTGTCTGTGTAGGGCCATTCTTTGAGATCTTATCTCTCCTGTCCTTATGCGATTAGAAGATTACCTGCGACTCTGCAGGACTGGACTGCATTAATGCATTACCTTGAGGGGAGACGGGGACTGGAATTTGATTTACATGCGATCCCGGTTAATGTAACTCAAATTTACTTTGGACAGGCACTGCCAAAACTGTAAGCCTCAATAAGTGTCATTTCAGAGTGTAGTTTTGTGTGCTTAGAAACTCTTTTTCAGTTCAGACATTTGAAGCATTTGAACAAATGCAAGTGCCGAGGAAAGGTCCTTCCACGTGTAAACATAATGAATAAACGTAGCAGCACAGTTTTGAATTAGATGCATTTCCACTGTGATTGCGTTGTTGCTATAAAGCCAGTGTTTGGAGGCACCTAAACACTGGCTTTATGGGCAAAAAAGTTAAAAATAAATAAATAAATCCTAAAACAATCTTCTTATTCTCTTCATTCAGTGCCTGTCATCTTACCGCTGAACCTCAGAGGGGGTGTCAGCTCACTGTCTTTTACCAGGCCCTTTATGGTTAAGCACGGCTTAATGCGTAACCACATTCACGGGCTGATTATTTTTAATTAAACCACAACAAACAGTGACACACGTCTTTTTTTTTTTTCTTTTTTTTTTCTTTTTGATAACTGACCTGAGCTTTAGTGTCTTGAAGTCTGTTTGAGTCTGCTGTGTGTTTTGCTCCGCGTTTAGTTCTCCACGTTTGAGTTTATCCACCTTTTGTCCCCTTCTGGCCTCCTTAGCAGTGTTGTCACAGACTCTCTCTCCGACACATTTTGAAGGCGACTCGACCGTCAGCTCTCTCTCCCCATACGTTACAGGGTGCGACTTGACCACAAAAAAAAATTATTTTAATTTTTTTTTTTAATTATTGTTCCCGCACTCACACTAATAATGAAAATAAAACTTAAGAGGTACAGCAGTGTGATTGCTGATGTAATCACACTAATTAATAAACAGTATTAATACCAGTAGTAGTTCAGTAAAATCCTAAGGATCCGTCAATAGCCCTAACCCTGCATCTTTTGTTTTGTCCACAAAGGTGACCTGGTTGTCTAAGGAATGGGCTAAGCGTGCTGCTCTCCCCTCTCACGTGGTCACCATGCTGGATAACTTCCCCACTAACCTGCACCCCATGTCCCAGTTTAGCGCTGCCATCACCGCCTTGAACAGTGAGAGCAGCTTTGCCCGAGCCTACTCTGAAGGAGTGCACAAGAGCAAGTACTGGGAGGTAAGGCATTTGCGTTTTAATGAATGTAAACTAAAACAATGTGACCTGCAAATTGTATTTTGAATGAAACACACTACTCATTAAACCAGTTCCTTATTAAATCCTTTCTGGTTTAGTTTGTGTATGAGGACTCAATGGACTTAATCGCCAAGCTTCCCTGCGTGGCTGCTAAGATCTACCGCAACCTGTATCGTGAGGGCAGCAGTATTGGAGCTATTGACTCCAACTTGGATTGGTCCCACAATTTCACCAACATGCTAGGCTACAATGATCCCCAGTTCACTGAGCTCATGAGGCTCTACCTCACCATCCACAGGTAATAACTTCTCAGGTGTTTCTTCATGAGACTTTTTTTTTTTAAAGCTTGAAATTTGAATTGGGGCTGCACGATGGACAAAATACTAGTGTTGCCTTTATACTCCCATATATTTTGCCTGATATTAAAATGCGTCAAGGTCATTCCATGCTGACTCACCTAGGCCACACACACACACACACACGTACATACACACTTTTTAACTGTGTGTGTGTGTTTCTATCTTTGTTATACCTTTTGAGCTTGTTTTGATTAGGATCAGGAAATTTGCAATATTTAAAGGCTTGGTTTGTTGCATAGATGTCGTCTTGTTCTGTGTGTCTGGACAAAATAATCTCAGTTCTTTAGTTCAGCACCCATTTCACTATTTCAAACTTTTCTGAATGAATTTGAAGTCAGCTAGTGGCATTGCATGATAAGGCAAGTGTGGGCTCATCCCAGCTGAAAGAGGTTTGGGTGGATTGTTGCAAAATGGATTTCAACATACCCAGAAATTGCAATCAGAATTCACTGAGTCATCAAGCAGTTTGACGTGATGGTGAGGTCATGTTCCCAACTCTGCCAAACTTAAAGGATCAACTTTTCAATTAGTTTAGGCTGTCTTGTGACAGCTGGCTGCTTCTAGGCTTTTTCCAGCAGAGCAGGGCTCTGCGATCTCATGATCACAAACACACTGACTGACTGTTATTTGGTCAAGATGCTGACAGCACACAATTAAATAACTGTGTAGTTGGTTAGAGGGCTCCTTTGCGTATCACAGCCTTCTACAATATCTGTACTGAAAAGATCGTATCACAACAGTTGAGAGGCGAGCAGTAAGAGGGAAGAGGTTTGACTTTGACTAACGCTGAATCATTTTAATGGAGGAAACATTAGTTCTGATACTAGTATGTTCTCAGGCATAGAGTATTATTATTTTTTTTTTTTTTAGTTTTTAAATTTATTAAGTGCTCAGAGTGCAGCAAGACTGAGCACATGTTGCCTTCAAGATGTAATTACCAATTCCTAGTATTGAAACCTATTGAACATTGTGTGTTTTTATTTCTTTGCCTCGAAGTCATTTCACCTGTGATCCCAATGGATTATTCTTAATCTTTTTTTTTTTTTTTCTTTCTTTCAGCATTTCTTGTTAAACGTGTGTGTGTGTGTGTCTGTGTCTCTGATATAGTGACCATGAGGGTGGCAATGTCAGTGCCCACACCAGCCACTTGGTGGGCAGTGCCCTGTCTGACCCCTACCTCTCCTTCAGTGCAGCTATGAATGGCCTAGCTGGACCCTTGCATGGACTGGCTAATCAGGTACCAAACCTGGACACTTTTAATGAGCTGACTGGTCAGAATCCTTTGTTTGTTTACCATTGTGAAGTTCCACACTGATACATTAAAATAGATGTTCTTTATTAATACTAACTGCAGATTATTATAAATGAATAATTACGAATGAAAATAAAGAAGTAGAAATTAGACATGTCTCTATCATAGGGGTCTTAATATTATTAGTGTATCAAATTGTCATGCATTAACATTATGAGGGGACTCCTTTTTATTATCACAATTTGAAAGACATTTTACATTTAGAAAAGCATAATTTGGCACTTTGTAGAGCTTTAGAGCTCTATCACGGTTTGTAAGACAAATTTTATATTTAGAAAAGTATAACTTGGTGCTTCGTAGAGCTCTAGAGCTAGTTTTCTTCTCCTTCCAAGATTTTAATAGTATATTGATTCTTGCAATGCATGTCTATTTGAAGTTAGTAGTTAGGGATGTAATATAAACACTGTTGGTGTTTCAGAATGTACCATTTACTCACTAAAGCAGGTTTTCCCACCCCTTCACGCTGGTTTCAGCCTGGATTGCTTTTTGAAAGAAGCACAGTACAGGGGAGCCAGTCAGAGTAGAGGTTATTTATGTATATCCATCTTAAAGGCACATTCACAAAACCAGCCTGTTTAATTCTAAGGGATAAAGAGAATTGAAAAAATTCTATTTACAGCTGTTATTTGTGTGTGTGTGTGTGTGTGTGTGTGTGTGTGTGTGTGTGTGTGTGTGTGTGTGTGTGTGTGTGTGTGTGTG
>JBBPCZ010000001.1:38047395-38065369 GCA_037974445.1 Brycinus macrolepidotus | reverse complement strand
ACTGGTCAGGTTCAGGGACTGGACTGAAAATAAGAGTCTTTGAAAGTCCTTCAGGAAGCCTGGAGAACTGTTCCTCATGACCACATTAAAAATACAAGAAAGTTTGGATCTTTGGAAGCAGAATATGAAGAAATACTGTACATCTGTACATGTCATTTTTGAGACTCATGTTCAGAATCCTCTATTGTACATCACACACATTCATGCACAGCTCTTTTCTTATTGGAAATACAGTATGTACAGACAGTTCCACACATGCACACACACACACACACACACATGCGCGTTTCCTCACTCGTTTTTCCGCAGAGCGTCTCGCTCGGATAAGGCTGACTTGCTTTGATCCTAATAGCAGCTGTGCGTAGTGTGGTGTGAAAACCTGCAGAGATTCGCCTCCTAGGCAGAAGCTGAGTGTGTGCGCGGCAGTGAGCGTGTGCGTAACGTCGCTCAGTTTGATCCTGTTTGTCACAGTGCTTTGTCTACTTGGCCGAGATGTTTCTGTCACTCTGAAAAAAACATACACCTTCCAATAGTTCAAATTTAGCAGCAGTGTCTCTGCCAAATGTCCATATTAAAGCTTTTGTGTGCTTTTCCGGATTGGGTTCATGCAGCGGCCTGCAGAGAGAGATTCACAGCATTCAGGCAAGAGAGAGAGAGAGAGAGAGAGAGAGAGAGAGAGAAAGAGAGAGAGAAATATGAATCTAGTTATGAAACCTAGCAATAAAGTGCCAGGTTCACATTAGCATTCAGTCACTTAAGCTGCTGTTTTTGCCTGAAGCGACAGCTACTCAGAGTTATATTTCTCAGTCAGCGGTCAGACTGAAATGGTGGCGAAACAGGAACTCTCAATTTCACATTCACATCCATTTAAGAGCTCAAATGGCCAAAACTTCGAGTAGATGTTTAGCTCCTGCTGGTTACGCCTCATTTTGATGCCTATTGTAATGGTACTGAAAGGTCAGAACACAGTTTTCCAGTTGGTGTTTTAATGATGCTGGTGGAGCCTCCCATGTAGGCGTCAAGCATTTAGGCCCATGTCATTCTCTTGGTGTGCGTTTCACATGCACTTGCCCACTTGTGGAGAATATGGTGAAAGCTGATTCATATTACTTCATATTTCTGTAGACCAGTGTCTATGGTCTGGTGGAGGACACCCTATCCATAGATGTTCTGCTGGATGACTGCGAAGGTCATGGGAGCATTTATACCTGTCCAACCATTCAGTGACCCCTTGAGCCCTGTGGATGGGTTTATTGTCCTGGTAGAGACCACTCCCATCAGGACAGAAATGTTTCATCATTAAAATTAAGTTGATCAGTCAGAATGACTTTCTATTGATTTGCAGTGAGGAGGAAAAGAAGACCCAACCTGTGCCAGCAAAAGAGCCTATCAGAGCCACCTGACCCTTAACCCGTCAGTGGGGGAGTTTTTTAAACAGTTCTACCCGTTGCTGTATGAGTTTTTTTGCATTCTCCAGCATTACACACCAAAACTCGATAATCTGGTACTGTGTGTTGTTAATTGTTCTAAATTCGCTCTGGTCGCTCCGTACAGCAAGCTGTGGTTGCTATGGTTACCATGCCATAGTAGTTATGAATGAATAAGGAGGGACGATAAATACTCGGCAAAGACGGTTTATAAAGGTGTGTAAACAAAACAGCTTGACAGTGTGATTTGGCGGTATTACTTTGATGCATGTTATGTTCAGCAGTTGCACAAAATGTAAAGATTTGTTTAAAAGTTCTGCTTGCCAAACAGCGAGTCTGTGTTTTTATGTTGTTTGTGTTGTGCTCTTGAGTGTCCCGCATGGCGCTCCATCCGTACACCAGCTGTTGGTCCATCAGCTGTTCAGACGCAGCCCAAGTTTAGTGTGATTTATGGATCGACTGTCAAATGTAAAAAAGCTCTAAGTGTAAAGATGATGGTGTATCAGCTGTTATCTTGAATCTCCATTAACCTGTTTTGTTACATAAGGAGTTAGAACACATTAGCTGCTGAATGGTCCAAAACACACCAGCATAACGCTACGCACTGAAGGGTTAAATGGAGGAGGACTTTGTTTGTTTGTACTATTCACTTGGTACACTCTGCACATGCACTCGCCCACTTGTGGAGAATATGGTGAAAGATTCATTTGACCATATTTCTTTTTTCCACATCTCTGTAGACCAGTGCCTGTTTTTATACCACTGACCTCTGACCATCTTCCTGTAATGAGAGGTTCCTGCAGTATGATCATGTCCTACATTGACACTGTCAGTCAGCTGAGGAACAGCTGTTCTGTTTTTCCTCATATGTTGTACAAATGCCTGTGCATAATGGTCACTGTATGTGTAATTCTGACCACAATTTCCAGCCCAGTTTGCTGATGTTTTAAATCTAAAAGAAGATCACTTTATTCCCTGTTCCTGAAACACCGGTCAGTTGAACAGTCTGTAACTGAAGCTCCTGCCGTCTGTGCTCCTATAATGAAGCCTCTTTCAAAGTCACTTAGATCTTTTTCCTCTTCCCATCTTCATCCAAAATCAAGGTCGGTTGACTGCTCAGCATTTCTATACATGCAACAGAGCATTGTAGGATGTTAATTACTTTTCTGTCTGAAAGCATCTGCCCTCAGGTTTCTACACTCAGTTATTCAGGCTTTTCCTTTAATTTGTTACCCTCCTGGTTTGTTTCTTTTTTATTTCCCCCCCTGAATTATTCAACTAAATTAAATTGGACTGAAATAAACTGAAATAAACTGGGGTCTACTGAAAAGATCCAAACAACCAAACTGAAATACTGAATTGAATTGAATTGAATACCCGAACTGAACTGGACTGAAACCAACAGGAATAAAACAAACTGAATTTTAGTGATCCAAAAGAAACTGAACCAAACTGAACTGAATTAAAGTAAACTGATATGCTGAACTGAATTAAACTGAATCTAACTGAATGGGTAAACTGGACTGAATAAAATTAAACTGTATAAAACTGAACTGAACTCCTGAACTGAACTGAACTGAATTTAATAAACGGACCTGAACTGAACAAAATAAAACTGAATGTAACTTAAATGATCTGAACTGAACTAAATTGATGGAAATTACTCCTTTGAAGTGGAACATATGATGCGCCATTTCTTTCTCTTTATCCATAAACAACTTTTCTCATGAATAAAGAAACTGTTAAGCATTTGGTTTTTTGAATCTGGAGTAAACAGCTGATTTGAATACGAGTGTTTGAGAGCTGAGGCAGTTTGTACGGAAGTTGGTCAGTTTCAAACCCTCTCTGGCACTTTCCACCGCCTCTCCATCACTCTCTGTTGCCATGGTCGCCAGGGAAATGCTGGACGTTCGTTACATGTTGGCCACTTGGTGCCGAATAAGAAAAAGAACTCTGCTTGTTCTCTGTTTTTTTTTTTTCTTCTCTCTCTGCTCGTTTCTGTTTTTACTTGCTCCGTCAATCTCGGCTTTGTTCTTTTCTTTCTCTCTGGCATTCTCTACTGTCTTTCACTTCTTTCTCTGAACCTTGCTCCCTTTTGCTCTTTCCACTTTCTTTCTTTCTGCAATAGTCACTAGAGTGGGTCTCCTTTCTTTCAGCTCTCTCTCTCTCTCTCTCTCTCTCTCTCTCTCTCCTTTTTTTCTGGCTCTGTTATTTCGCCTCTTTGTGCTCTTGCTTTACCAAGGCTGAAACGACACAGAGAGCAAGCAAATTGATTTGTTTACATTCACATCACCGAATGTGAACATTTCTGTAGTTTCTGAGTCAAAAATATGCAAAAAAAAAAAAAAAACTAAACTAAATTTAACTGAATTAGTGAACTGCAATAAATTGAATCAAACTGAACCAAACTACTGAACTAAACTGAACTGATTTGAAATAAACTGAACCCCTGAAATGATTCACCTACTGAACTGATTCAAACCAACCAAACCGAACTACTGAAATGAATTGAACTGAAGTGCTGAACTGGATTGAAATAAACAAAACTAAACTGAACTGGATCGAAATGAACAGAACTACTGAACTGATTCAAACCGACCAAACTAAACAACTGAAGTGAACTAAACTGAATTGTATTGCTGAACTGACTTGGATTGAACTGAATTACTGAACTAAACTGAACTGGACTGAAATAAACTGAACTACTGAGGTGATTTAGCTTGCTAGATAATGCTAACTCAGTTGTGTTTATTAGCTCACATCTCAAAGGCTAAGCTAGCAGTCGGGATTTGTCAGGGATCTCAGTGGTTGTATGATGTTTGTGCATAATGCATGCAGAGACTGTACTGATATTCTGATAAAATAGTGATAAAATAAAAACCGTTTACATGTTTCTTTTTTACCATTTGAAAACTTTGTCGTTCGTCACATTGCAAATGTTTCATGATGAGTGGGGCAATAGTAATGGTCCAAATCTAACTGAATAAATGTAAAATTTCTCTCTCTCTCTTTCTCTCTCTCTCTCTCTCTCTCTCTGAGCATGCGTAAGTGAGTGATTGAGCGACGGAGATTACTGGCACTGTCATGGTAACCGTATCCATGGAGAGCAGCGGGCAGGGTCAGTCCTCTCTGAGGGAAGAGGTCCTAACCCACACTAATGCTTGAGGCAACCAAGAGCAACTGTAACCAAGGTCTCCAGTCGCCAGCCAATT
The DNA here is from genome assembly GCA_037974445.1 of Brycinus macrolepidotus. Classification (NCBI taxonomy): domain Eukaryota; kingdom Metazoa; phylum Chordata; class Actinopteri; order Characiformes; family Alestidae; genus Brycinus; species Brycinus macrolepidotus. The sequence goes on along the minus strand of JBBPCZ010000001.1, from coordinate 38,060,730 downwards.
ACCGAGTAGCACTCACACCTCCAGCGAATCACTTCATATGCACCAGAGACAGGGGAGCGCTGAGACACATTTTATTCTCCCTGTTTCAGTGCGATTTCGCTCAGTCCTGGAACATTTCTCCAGTATTTCTTTTCTACTGTCCTATTTCTGTGTGTGACTCCAGTGGGTTGTGTGTGTTGTACTGTGTTGCAACCACACGTTCATTAAGCTTTACTTTTCATCCAAGAACTGAACTAAACTGAACTGACTGTAACTTGAACTGAATTGAACAGAACTGAATGAAACTGAACTGAATTGCACTGCACTGAATTACAGAAATGACTCACTCTGAACTGAAACAAACCAAACGAAATATGTGTGAACTGCAATGAATTAAACTGAGCTAAACTGAATCAAGCTGAACCGAATCATCTTGAAGCCACTGGAAATGATCGTCCAGAGCTGAACTTAACCAAACAAACCAAATCCTTCTGAAATAAAATGAATCAAAGAGTGAACTGGAAATTTATTGCACTATATGAAAATGCTTCTTCTGAGTGTCGTATGTTTTTGGTTCTTTAACGTCATGTTTCCCAAAGAGCAGGACAGCATTTAGCAGTAGGTGTGAGATTTCCAGAGACAGTGAGACCAGATATGTTCAGTGTTGCTAAACACTGAAGTGTTTATTAAAGCAGCGCTGCGTGATCTAGTGCACGTCTCGAGAAATAAACCTGATTTGTTGACTGGGTCCAGTTTATTCGCTGAGGCGTGCTAATACTGGTGAACTGCGAGAGCGGCCATAAATCCAGCTTTTATTGCAAGGAACATTTGGACATGTATGTATGTAAATGTATGCATGTGTGAGCGTGAGTGTGTTTATGGAGCTCGACACGTGCGAATGGGAGCGAGAGATCAGTGTGTATTCATCATCGCCACCCCAGCTGTCTCAGGAGACCGCCTCGTTGTGTTAAATGGTGTGTGTGTATGTGTGTGTACATGCGTGTGTATGTGTGCACGCACAGGAAGGTGCATATTTAAAGCCTTTCTGAACTCTGTGGTCTTAAGCATTGCTTATTGATCCGTTCCCTGTTGGGCAGCCCTCCTCTCTGGGCGCTCTCTCTCTCACCCGGCCGATCGATGGCTCGCCCCCAGCAGAGACGAGTCGAGGCAAAAGCTGCCACACAAGTTTTGCACTGGTGCTAAGAGGCTAATGCAGGTTACAATCAGAGGGGACCCTCAGGGCCTTTGGAACAATTTGAAAAACTATTAATTTGCCTATTTCATTGTTACATTCTGGTTGGGAGAAAAGCTTGAACCTCCTTACAGAAAACTGTCCAATCAGTATTTTCCCCAAAGTACCACTAGATGTGACTGTGTGTGTGTGTGTGTGTGTGTGTGTGTCTGTGTGTGTGTGTGTGTGTGTAATGGGCTTTCAGCCTGTCTGTGATATTTCTATGTTTCTGGTGCTGGGATAGGCGCCAGTACCCCCCGCTGTCTTGGTTGGGATAAGCAGCTCAGATAATGGATGGAAGGATGGATGGATGGATTGTTGCAATTTCCCTGTAGTATCTCTGTAGAAACAGTCAAGCAAGCTCTCCCATTGCGTAGGGCTTCAGGAGCTGGACTGAAAGTCATACATGTGATTTTTGCTGTATTCATAACTCCACTGGAAATTGGGAAAATACAAGCTCTAAAAAATGACTGCTGGGAAATTCAGTTTCCTGATTTACCCAACTTGACATCATAACATCTACAATCATGGCGTCCTCTGTCGTGACTGTTAGGAGAGTAATATTACAAACACTCTTTAAATATATTTAACAAGTTATTGTTAAAAGGCTTTAAAGAGGGCAGTTGGTGGCATAGTGGTTAGGGAGTCGCCCCTGTGATTGGAAGGTTGTGGGTTCGAATCCCAGGACTGCCAGTAGCACCACTAAAGTACTCTTGAGCAAGATACCGTCCCTGCACACTGCTCTCTGGGCGCTGCGCTGCGTTGCTGCTGTATGTGATTTTGCATTCTTAATATATCAGTGAAATTGCAGCGTTACCCCTTTTGCGAAGACATTTATAATGCTTGATATTAGCCCACTAGTCTACACCAGCTTCGTTGATATGAACGTAACTGGTTATCAATGTGATTCAAAGTAACGAAAAAACTAAAGTCCACATTTTTTTTTTCTCAGTTGGAAGTTCCCAAGTGGGGGGTTTCCAAGTTTACTGGCATATTGGTGTGCACCAAAATCATTAACATACTTTGAAAGTTACAGTGAAAATGTTCCAATCCGTGTTTAGGATGGCCAAATATCAATGTGCTAGCATGGTTGCTACATCAGCCCTCTAAAATTACTTCAGTGGGTGGGAAGCTATGATCTGTCAGTCTAGCTACAGAACCTGTAGCATTGCTGCCTACGGCTTAAACACATCACCAACAGTGAACCTTTCTAAGACTATGGTCTCTACATTTCGGCTAATCTAAACCCATTCATCTTTGATAGACTGGCGACCTGTCCAGGATCTTTCTCTGAATTACACCCTTTAACCACTGGGATAGACTCCAGCACCTCCTGGTTGGGATAAGTGGCTGAGCGTATGGTTTGCATGGATTGAAAAATTGAATTATATGGAATTATAAATTACTGGAAAATAATGGAATGGAATCGGAACAGAATTTAAATTGTAATCCAAATGGAATTATATTTTTCCAGGAAAGGCATGACAAGCCAGGAAATCCTGGACAGGTGGCGACCCTACTAAGTGATAGCAGAAATTAGCATTACTGTAGACATTTTCCAATTCTGGTTGCTTTATTTTTTAATTTATGGTCAGAACTGAAGGCCTAGAATTAATATTCATTGCTAACAAGCCTAAACAGTGTCTGATGTAGTGTAACATAATGTTATCTATGAAAAAAGGGACAAAAGTATGTTGAATGACTGAAATAGCTCCACCCACCTTAAAGCCTGAATTTTACCCTTTTTTAACAGTATGATTTTTTTTAAACCCCCCTTACTGAACAGACTGTTTTCATTACTGTGCCTTTAAGAGTGATATGTGTAAACGACCCCTGTTCTGTGAAAGGTGAAAGAAGCCGAGAGGATCTGAAAGAGGCCCATCCCCTGAGAAGCAGAAGCCCAGATGTGTGTGACTGAAATTTCACAGAGCTGTGATGTGTTGTGTGCACTGTAATACACCTGATACTCTCTACTCTGATACAATACAGTACGTTTGCGCAAGTATGTGCATGTTTTGATTGGCCGGGCCCTCGCAGATGGCTTTAATTTGTTTGTGCATCAGGGTGTGCTATCACCCCCCTCCGCAGCCCCCGGCGAGAACCCTGACCTTGACTCTGTCAACAGCCATTACACCCTGAGACCCGACCAAAATAACAAACGACACCACAGCTGAGGGCGAAAACGTGCGAGCCAAACAAGAGCGAGGTACGGGTCAAGTGAAGAAGAGCAAAAGCTGTAACCGCCTCACCCCACAAAGGAATAGCTTGGCAAAAAATGTAATTTACACATTGTCCCTCTTATCCCAAATGCAATCAATCACCCACATCATGTCTGGAGTCCAATTTATTTTTACTTTAAGTGCTGGAGCTACGAGGCTAACAAACACTAAGTCAATAGTCACCAAAATGTTCTCCGTAAATACACTCCCAAATACATCGCATCCAGATCTTCATTAAGGTGAAACAAACTAGTGGATGTGGTTTTGGAAACATTATGACTTACTATAAGCTATAAAAATGGACAAAACATGTAATTTTGGGCTGATCTTGGATCAGATTCCTCCATATTTATGTTGGTCGTTACCTCAAAAGTTAATTCTAGGTCAGCACCCTTACTCAAGAAGTGGTTTGTGAAAAAAGATCCCATTGTATAAAGAGGCTAAAAGTAAGTTTTGTTTATTTTTAAAGCTCACAGTAAGTCATGCTGTGTCCTAAACCACATCCACAAGTCCGTTCCACCTTAATGATGATCTGGTTTGAGAGACGGTTTGGGCATGTATTTGCAAAAACAAAGTAACTATTGACTTCTAGTGTTTGTTAGCAGCCATTAGCCTTACGGTTCCAGTTCTAACATAAGGAAGCTCCAAACATGTCTTGGCTGATTGATTGTATCTGCAATAAGTGGAAAAGTGCATTTGGTTGTTCACTGTTCTTTTAATCCTCAGGCCATAGAAACGATAAGCTTTGTAATTCTTTTAGACATTCATTGTAGAGGAGATGTGGTGACCCCAAAGGTGTAATAAAATTTTTTACAGAGGTGTTATATGGTGGCTATGGCAATCATTAAAAATGCAATTACCAGAGTGGACTGTTTGTGTGTGTGTGTGTGTGTGTGTGTGTGTTTGACTGTGTTATTTTGGCCCTTGAGTGTGTAGGCCTCGCACTGCACTGGCTAAACATCCCTAATCTTGCCGCATGCTGTCTTTTTGAAAGACCTCCTTAATAATTGTCTTCAACAAGGTCAGCACTGAGTTGAATTTGTCATAACTGTCGGTACCCAGACCTGGACCCATAGCTGGATCGCTGTTTTAATTAGACGCTCCCACAATTAGACGAAACCAAATCTTAAGACTGGGCAATCAGATTTCTACGAGGATACCACGCCACTGATGTTGAAAGGAAATCCAAAAAACAAATCAAGCCCACATTAGCAATGCATGAAGCTGTCAAACAACCAAATGCAAATCCTTCTGCTCACTGCTAACATGATGTTGGATTAACAGCTGGATTAGTTTCACCACAGAAATATATACCATGTAATTTGTAAGGCATTTGATTGGACTATTTTTTTGGGATAAAGCATCTGTGCAATTTCCCCAATAGCCTAGACTGAGGTCCTTCATTGTTTTGTGTTGAGCCCAGGCAGCTGAAAAGTTTACCACCCCCAGCTTCAGTCTGACTGGAGTTACGACAGATGATTCAACACACAAATAACACTCCAATCACTGCAATACCCTGGTTCAAAGGTGGTGCTTTTTAACAGTGCCAGAGTTGAATGTAGTTGTTAGGCATCTCAAACTCACTGTTCTTTCCATTTAGGAACAATAAATACATAATATGGTCCTTCAGTAGCCATCAGGATGTGTTTTAATTATAGCATCAAGTGTGTGTTCAACAAAGACCCTTAATTCAGGAGTAGATCGCCTGTTCTCAAGTTTTCCTTTACGTTCATTTTGTTATTTGTTTTAGCTCAATATGACACTAAGTTAAAGACTTTAATAGCTAGGAAGATACATCAGAGTTAGTTAGCTAACTTAGCCACATACCGGACATGTTCTATTTTATTCAGGTTAACTGAGTAATCCAGTCCACAATGTTTAATCCACTGCACTTTTTCACTTGGGTCTTTGGTTTGGGAAATAGGTTAATTTTCACTCTTTCTACTCTTTCTTCTGATATTAGGTTTCTGAAAGCAGAAATGCCCATGTGTGTTTAGTCACACTTTGACTGGTCAAACTGTGTTTAGAGGTGGGTTGTAGTGAAGGATGAGGCAGGGTTAGGGGCGGGATGAGCTACAGCTGACCAATGGCTATCCTAGACTCTGAGAGACCTCACTCATAGAAGTTCACACACACACACTTACACACACACACACACACACACACAGTAAAGACTGACAGGCAGATGTAACAGTGAATGTGAGCGCCATGAACCCTGACCTAACCTTATTGGTGACCCCTCTGTGAGTCTATCTGTGGGTTTTACAAATATCTAACCAATGAAAAGTGTTCAAAAGAGTCCTGAAACATGTGGGGGCGGAGAAGAGTACAAACACACTACAGTAGATTGAATGTGCCGTCTAGACAAAATACTGTCTTCAATAGTCTGTTCACAGCACATCTATTATAACAGGAGATTTTGGCCAAATGTATTCATTGACAAGAAAAACTGAGCACACACAGACCTACAATAAACTCTGTATTACTGAATACAATAACTCTCAGTGCACGTACTGTCTGAGAAGTGGCCTGAAAATCAATAACAGACAAAACACAGATGGACGGATGGATGAATGGATGGATGGATAGATAGATAGTTAGATAGAAAGATAGATACTTTACCAAAGGTAGGTATCCAGTAGCTTCATATGACACAATAAATATGCATAATAAAAAAAAATAGGGATAAGGATAAAATATTTGCCTGTAAAAACAGACCGTCTATACAAAACTATGACAATACATTACTCAATTCTTTTAAAAACACATTTTGTCCCTGAACAGTAAAGCTTTTAAACATACAAGGATGCCGCATGACAGTGACAACATATGACAGCTGACTGTGCAAACCAACAGTATCCAGTCATACAGTAGCTAGAACCAGTAGGCCCAAATGGGGTTTATGGGGCAGGAGTGCATAACGCCTTTATTTGAGGGTTAAAGTTTACAGCTTTCATTGCAAAATGTACCAGTATTCGTGACCAATGGGAGGCCACTTTCCCCATATTTTGGGGACCCCAAACATTTGCCTGATTTGCCTTTGCTGGCGGTGCAGCCCTGCAGCAGACACATTACAAACACAGCCAGCTAGCAATCTATTAGCCTTGCTTGTGCATGTGTGTGTGTGTGTGTGTGTGTGTGTGGATTTAAATACTCCAGTGGTTTTGTTACAAATGAGGCACACTGCCTTGACTTTAAATTTAGTGAAAATATATTCTTCACACTGGTGGCCTCTACATTTCTGTGTACCACTGCTTGTTGTAACTACTAGCTGCACTGCCATCAATGTAAGTGTGTTGAGTCAAAAGTGTGTGATTGCATCTGTTGTGGATTAAGCTGAGTGAGACCACAATCGCAACTAATTCAAAGCTGGCCATTTACCATTAACTGTTGTCCATTTATACTAACCTTTTACAGAAGATTTCACAGAACTGCCCCAGGTATGTCATCCAATAAGAAAGCTCTGATGTTTTTCCTTAAGGCCATTTCTTGAGAAGGACCGTAATCTGGAGATAGTGGCCCATTTCAGTGTGTGCGGAATGTCACTCAATTACACTTTCAAAGCCAAAGCAATCTAAGGAAGACACGAAGGACATTCCCGCTGGTTAAAGCATTTTATCTGCCACCAAGGCCATTTAACTCTATTAGGACTGCACATGCGATTAGAAATACTTTATGAATCGTTTTCATAAGAATTGGAAAGATCAATTATTTTTATGTTACAAACAGTACAAATTGTGTTTACATGCTTTTTTTTTGCTTTTTTTGGAATTTGTGGTTCAGATCTAATCATCCATCATCAGTACCTGACTTCATGAATGCTCTCATGGCTGGAATCAAATGCTCACAGCAATGTTCCAACATCTAGTGTAGCCTTCCCAGAAGAGTAAAGGCTGCTGCTGAAGCAAAAAGAAGTTCAAACTCCTTCTTAATAGCCTTGATTTCAGGAGAAACGATGGAGCAGGTGACTATAGACTTTTGGAGATATAATGTATGTTAATGACTAGGTAAGCCTACACAAAGCGAGTACAGTGAAATAACCAAATGAAGTCTTAGCCTAAAGCGTTTAATCAAACATATTCAATGTAATCTTAAAAGATTTATACTCCACGTCAGACTGGCAAAATACCAGGCCCATATTGCATGCAAGCTAATGACATTTTAATTTAGGGGATGGATGAAGTGTAGTGCACAACAAATAACACAGCACCCACTGTAGGGGTTTCCTACATCAGTCACAAATACATTAAGCTCAACGATTTCATTACCCTAACAGAAATGGAGATTTACAGTTGGCCGACATGAACAAGCCTGTGCTGCGTTCAGTCTCCTTTGCCTACAACAAGCAAGATGCATGTGCGGAGTCTTATTATCTGGATTATTCCAGGGACTATCAACATCAAGACAGGGGTTAAAATAGGCCCAAATGGGACCACACTGGGCAACAATGAAAAGCAAAATTTTTCACGTGATTAATACCTCACACGATCCAAAAAAAGGACTTGTGGGGTCCACTTCCATCAAAAGTACATGATTGGTCAGAAGGGTCCAAAAGCTATTTATGATCCAAAATCCTGACCTTAACTGGCCCTTAGGCATGCACCATAATTTGGTGATGTAACCCAGTAAAAAATAATCAGGGGCCTGTTTTCACAGAGCATGACTGTAGTGTTTATAAGGCTTCATGACATCTACATAAGCCTTATGACATAGACATTTATAAAGGCTTATTTCATCAAGCACCCATAGTCATTATGAATCAGAAACTGACAAAAGCAGTCTTCATGGCAAGTGAAGGTTGGAATAAACCTTTATGAACATAGGTTTATGTTAGGCATCGTAAAAGACTTACATTAGTCAAGTAGCCTTATGAATGCGAAAGTGTCACCAACGGACCCAATACCACTTATGTCTGTTGATTGAACTCATGTACTTTTTAGTTATGAGAATTCACCTAGAAGTCCCTGAGGGTTCCATGGGAGTGTCCAGGCAATGTGCTGATGTTCCTTGTTCCTACTGTTTGTCCCATATTGGCTGAAAAACACTTGCTTTATGACAGATGCTCATTTTGTGCCTCTTTTCTCATAAAAGGTACAATGAGTTCTTCCCAAGTCTTGATTCTCTGTCCTACATTTGGTTTGTTTGGTTTATGGCCAGTTTCTACACAGTTTGGATTCCCAATATGACTTTGAATTGAAATGTGTGTGTAGACCTCTAGGGCACAATAGCATTCCAGCACATTGTGTGTGTGTGTGTGTGTTTGTTTTTGTTGGATGTGTATTTAGAGGAATATTCTAAAGTTATTGCAAAACGTGCTCAATTATTGTATTGAAGAGCTCTGGAACACTTTGTTTCCAACTAGCCAATATCAAAGCAATTTTATGTGAGCATAGCGCCAGGGCTCATAGAGTCTCTGTCTGTGTGTGTATGTGGGTGTGTTTCTTTGTCACACAGTCCTTAATTGCTGGTAGCTGAATCACAGCATATCTTTAAGCTTCTGTAATAAATTTCCAGGCCAGACACTTTCATTTTCACTTCAGTAAAATAAAGGAAGAAAATCAAGTCCTCCATATCTCACGCTCATTCGCAAGACACCCATTCATCATATTTAATCTCATTGCAATTATTGCCATATTGATCCGCTTTCTCTCGGCAAATTCTTATCATGTGTTATTACACTTCGAAAGTGCTGCTTCTGTAAATGCCTGCACTTCAGTGTACTTCAGAGTTGAGTAGCCCCTATGCGTGGAAGGACGTTTGAACTCCAGGACACTGGATTGGATGTTTGGGCTGGAAGTGTCATTTTTATTGCACCCTCTCAAACTGAAGGATGCTTTACAGCAGAAACAAAACCCAAAATAAACAATAAACAAAACAACATACACACACAATTTCCTGCTGACAGGGGGGAAAAACTCTCCAAAACACTGGACACCTAGCTGGCCCAGGAAGAGTTTAGCTATAGGGTAAAGTCCATCTGAGCCTGGAAAGCTGCATAACTTCCATGTGGCGTTGCTTTGGCAGCCAGCCAAGGAAGCCTTGTAGGTGTGATATGCATGGGTCAGGCGTCCAGCCAAGAAAGCCTTGGAGCTGCAATGCAGACTAACTCAGGATGCAGTTTAGAGTCGCTCAGCAGCCTGAACAAGAAGCTTCATAAAGGCCATATAGAGGCTGCCATGGACACCCCATCTGCCACCCTCCTGATGGGACGACCCTGTAAATTACCTTAAATCCTTTCTCTGCTGTGTGACCCGAGAGTTCCCTGTGTTAAGAAATCGTCGTTACACAAAGGAAGTCCTTTGGCAATTGCTCCTTTCACACCAAAATGTACATTTTATCAAACGTCATTCTCACCAACTCCCTAGTAACTCCCCTACTTACACCAGAAGCCAATCTAACTAAGGTTTGAGCCACGCCATTATCCCTATGGTGTTTACCACCCTTTTCACATTACCATAATTATCACATTTCATCTTCCCACATACATCATCATATCATTTCATCTCAATACCTCACTAACAATTTTCTCTCTCTCTTCTCTCTATTTACAGTGAACATCTATAGCCTCCACCTTCCAGAACACACTCCGGGTGTGTGACAGTCCATAGAACCTAAGGACTCCCAGGATAACAGGTAAGTACATGTACCTTTCAAATATACTTTTCAGTTCATATTAAGTCCTTATAGGGAATTATGGTGATGGCTTTGTGCCAACTTGTCAACACAGAGTCACTCAGGTGGCCGAGCAAAGAAGACTTGTAGGTGCAATGTAGAGTGACTCAGGTGGCTGGGCCGTTGTTCAATGACCAGGCCAAGAAACTTTGTAGATGCAATGTAGAATCGCTTTCACCCAACAGATAAATATTCAATCAGACATTTTTTTTGGTGTCTAGGTAGATAAGCAAGGCTCTGAGCTGAATCTCAAACATGTTGGATTTACCACCAACAGAAAGTAACAGTAGAATCACGTTTAATTTACTATTGGTGGGACCAGTTAGTAGAAGCAGCATAACCTATAAAAATTATACAATATAACAATATAATATAAAAAACTGTACACGATACAAAATATTATATAAATATAAATATATAAGTTTGTGTGTATGTATATATATATATATATATATATATATATATAAATGCATGTACAGAGTGGAGTGTCTTCAGGTGCCTAATATTATGGGACCAACTCTATGCCAGGACTCATAACCTGAACAAAACATTATTGAAAAGCTACACAAATATGTTATTATGTCGGAAACAAGCTTTGGTTAAAACATGGAATGCCTTTTACATGCTTCACATGTACAAAAGTTCATGTGTAAGGCTGTTAGCTTAGTGCTAACACACCACTAGAACTCCATGAGACCAGAAAGCGCAGATGCAATGTATAGTCGCTTACATGGCTGGACCAGGAAGCTTTGTAGATGTGATGTAGAGTTGCTTGGCAGCCAGGTCAAGAGGCTTCATAGGTGTAATGCAGAGTCACTCAAGTGGCCAGGCCAGAAACTTCACAGATGTGATGTAGAGCCACTCAACAGGCAGGCCAGGAATCTTTGTAGTTGCTCAATGGCCAGGCCAGAAACTTCATAACTGTAATGTAAAGTGACTCAGGTGGCCAGGCCAGGAGGCTACATAGTACAATGTAGTGTTGCTCAGGTGGCTTGGGCAGAAACCGTCATAAATGCAATGAAGAGTCATTTGACAGACAGGCCTGGAGGATTTATAGGAATAATACCGAATTACCGAATCGCTCAGGTGGCCAGGTCTGGAAGACTATAGCAGCCACAGCTTGAGTGAAGAAGTAAGTAGCTTTAGAAATACAGGGGGTCCAAAGCCAAAAGAATTTCAGCCTGTGCTTTCAACAATCGTTTGTAAAAGAAAACTTATTTTAAAGTCATACTTTTGGCAAAACCTGCTCTCAAGACACATTGATAAGCAGTAGTTTAAAACCTCATCAAACTAAGAAGAATGTAATGTGGCAGATGTGTTTTCTTTTTACTGAAATTAAATAAATGTATTTTAAAAACTTGTTTCAAACAGTGCGCAGCCAGTGTTTACTGTCAGCCTTGGTAAACTGGAAGAACTGATTCATTACAACAAACTCCTCCCGTTACTTTATGCTTGGAGAGGACATGCATATGCAATGAGCAAAAAGTGCAAAAGAGTAGCAACCCCCTTTTGACCTTATTACGGGTGCTAAAGAGCCGTTGTATGAATATGATATGAATATATCACGCTTTATTGGCATTCCCACATCTTTGGTCCTCAAGTTGAGAGACAACAACAACATACTTCACATGCAAATGACACATTGTTCCACTCGCAGCTCTCTGAATCAGCTTTGGACCTTTTGTTCGCTCTCTTGTGCATGAACTAATGATGCAACAACACCGCCGGCAGAGAAACTCTGGAAAAAGAAATTCCAGTTGTCCAATTACTGGACCCCTGAAACTGAGGTGATGTGCAAGATGGCACACATTTTACCCAATTTAGATGAAGCTGTATTGAATTAAAGCTCATATTATGTATGATGTGTGTTTGTATGTGTGTGTGTGTGTGTGTGCGCGCATGTGTTTCTTCACCACCTTTTCCACTCTGCTCCTCCAGCAGTGGGATCTGGTCAGTAGGTGCCATTACTCAAGATATTACAGCTGTGCTCTCAAGCTGGGACTGTTCCCTTTCACACACATCCATACAAACATCCAACTCTGCCGGGTACAGAAGTGCTGAGCTGGTCCAACTTCTTACACCTCCAAGGCCTTCTGGACCTTCTGGGCCTTCTAGGCCTTCAGAGAAGGCCTAATGATTCCCAGGAACTGAAAATATTACACTTCTGTAATTTTCAGTCCATTTTTATTCAATATAATCCTCTTTGTATCTAAACTTCGCAAATACCACAGCTTTAATCTTATTTCATTATTCAGTCATGAATGGGAACAATAGGATTAAATTCATAAAACAATCAGACATTTTTTTTGTGTCTAGGTAGATAAGCAAGGCTCTGAGCTGAATCTCAAACATGTTGGATTTACCACCAACAGAAAGTAACAGTAGAATCACGTTTAATTTACTATTGGTGGGACCAGTTAGTAGAAGCAGCATAACCTATAAAAATTATACAATATAACAATATAATATAAAAAACTGTACACGATACAAAATATTATATAAATATAAATATATAAGTTTGTGTGTATGTATATATATATATATATATATATATATATATAAATGCATGTACAGAGTGGAGTGTCTTCAGGTGCCTAATATTATGGGACCAACTCTATGCCAGGACTCATAACCTGAACAAAACATTATTGAAAAGCTACACAAATATGTTATTATGTCGGAAACAAGCTTTGGTTAAAACATGAAATGCCTTTTACATGCTTCACATGTACAAAAGTTCATGTGTAAGGCTGTTAGCTTAGTGCTAACACACCACTAGAAACTCCAGGAGGATGCTAGCAAACTCGAGATGAGCATTAGCACAGTGTGTTTTTTGACTGTGTTTTGATATTTATGGCCCGAACTGAAGGCCAAGCTCTGATAGTCATGGTTTGCCACTGGTTTTACCCACAGGATCTCCTGTGCTAATTGGTAGCTTCGATTTAGTTCAGTTCATCAGTGTTTGCTTTCAATAGAGAAACTGATTTTCAGGCATTTCTGTTATGTATAATACTGTCCAAAATCTTTGGCACCTCTGCAAATTGTTTAAAGCCATTTTGCTCAGCGTGTGATAAAGTGTCTTTCTGCTAGCAAAGTTAGAATAAATACAAACAATCAAGAAAGCAGTGAAAAGTATCAAGATTTGTTCTGTTTGTAGAAAGTAGTTGATATTGTGTGAGCTGGTGAGGAGAACACAGGTTCGGTTCCAGATTTCTCCTCGGTTCCTCCAGCCGT
>JBBPCZ010000001.1:38030701-38041838 GCA_037974445.1 Brycinus macrolepidotus | reverse complement strand
AGAGAGAGAGAGAGAGAAAGAGAGAGGGAAAAGACGAGAGAGAAAGAAAGAGATAAAGAGACAGACTGAGAGAGAAAGAAAGAGAGAAAGGGGGGAAAGTGTGCGTAAGAGAGAAAGAGAAAGAGAAAGGGAGAGGGACAGGACGAGAGAGAAAGAAAGAAATAAAGAGAGAGATAAAGAGACAGAGAGAGAGAGATAAAGAAGGAGAGAGAGAGAGAGAGAAAGAAAGGAAGACAGAGGGAGAGTAAGGAGAGAATGAGAGTGAGTGAGCGAGAGGGGGGAGTGTGTGTAAAAAAGAAAGAGAGAGGGAAAGGACGACAGGGAAAGAAAGAGAGAAATAGAGAGAGATAAAGAGACAGGGAGAGAGAATGAGAGAGATTGTGTGTGTGTGAGAGGGAGAGAGAGAGGGGGGACAGAGAGACAGACAGAGGGAGAGAGAGAGAAAGAGAGAGAGTAAGAGAGAGAAAGAAAGAAAGAGTGTGTGCGTGAGAGAGAGAAGGAGAGTCTCCCCATTCATGAGCAGTCCCACTCCGGAGCTCCGCAGCTTTAACACACACACACACACACACACACACACACACACACGAGGGAGGAAGAGAGAGAGGGAGAGAGAGAGAGAGCGAGGCAGACGGCAGGAAAAGAATGAGGAAGGGCTGGCGCGCGCTGGAGATCTCTGCTCTCTAAAGCGCGAGGTTTGCTGAGGAAGCGTCAGCGCTCGGATCGCTGCGGGTCGGCCTCGGAAAAAACAGGGACAAGAAAAAAAAACGAGCGCGAGCGTGCCCGTGCGTGCGTGTATGCGCGTGTCAGTGTGTGTGTGTGTGTGAGAGAGAGAGAGAGAGAGTGTGTGTGTGTGTGTGTGCGTGCGTATGGGAACCGAGGAGCGAATCTAACCCTTCCGTCTCGCGCATATAAATCAACCCACCACCCCACCAATACCACCACCACCACCACCACCACCTACCCCCCTCTCCACCTCCCCCCCAGCACCACCAAACAACACCGAGCAGCAGAACCCACGGAGGCGAATGCGAGCTTGGACGCGGAGGACTCCACACGCGCCCTGACCTCTCCTCCTCCTGCACGAGGGAAAGGTAAGATCTACGTCTCTGTTCGGTGCTTTGCTTCGGGACGGGACCCCCTTGCGTTGGGGTCTGTGGTGGGACCCCCTCCTTCCTCCCACCCAGGACTGTCCGGTGTGTGCACTAACGTTACCCACTGCGGCTTTTGCTGTAGGCTGTAGGCTGTAGACTGGTCGCGCGTGCTCGTGCTCGTGCCGTTAGGATATGTGCTCGTGCAACTTGTACTCAGAACCGAACCCGTCCGCTCCGGCGTGCCGCTTTCATTCGAGCGCCGCACCGCCTTAGATGCGCAACAGCCGCAGGAGAGCGCGCCACATGCGGTTCTAGGGGAGCGCAGCCCGTGGCATGGAAGGAACCGGTGCTTATAACGCGTCAATGTTACTTCCAGCAGTGGACGGAACGGCACGCGCTCGTTTGTGGGGCGAGGAAAGGTGGACAGTGAGTCGACGATATATTTCTGCCCAGATTTGAGAAAAAGAAACTAATCAAGGGTAATCTCCTAATCTCGATTCACAAATGTGGGAAAGCTATAGAAAGTCACGTGACGCGATTGGGAGTAACGTGTGTATTTCCCCATGAGGTCAATCACATTCAAATGCATGCTGATGGTGAAGAGTGTGTGCATGTGCATGTGAGGTGTGCTGCCTCGGTCACCCTTTGCCTGCAGGCGGACACTGGCGGCATTTCCCAAAGCCTGCCCCTGTTCCCTCACGCATGCCGGAGCGCCCAAACTCTGTACGCTCTGCTGTCTCAGTTACCCGTGGCATTTTATCCAAAGTGTGTGCTCTGGATGTCGCTGATATAGTTGCTCAGTCGTAAAAAAAAAAAAAAAAAAAAAAAAAAAAACAAACAAAAAAAAAACCCTTTGAACATTTTGGCACCGTCCACCCCATTACACATGCAGAGCGAGTGTCTATTCGGCTACCTCTAATATTGCAAGGGTCATTTGTTGATGTTGTATATCTTGTGTCTTTTGTTTACTCATTCTCTATTTGTTCTCTCCGTCCGCAGGTTTTCAAAGCAGCAAACTGTTCATTTGTCACCCGTCGCAGAACAATGAGGCATCCCAAGGTTTCCTCGTACCTCTCAATGGGGCTTCAGTATCTGGTGATCGTGGCGATACTGCTCACCAACATCCATCGTGTGATGGCGGAGCATGTGCATGACCACAGCTCAAACCATAACACCTCTGCCAACAAGTCAGATCCCTGTGGGGGCTCCGTTGAATGCCAACCTGGCGTTATTCTCCCAGTGTGGGAGCCTCAGAACCCCTCATTCGGGGACAAGGTGGCACGGGCCACGGTCTACTTTGTGGCACTGGTGTACATGTTCCTTGGAGTGTCAATCATCGCTGATCGCTTTATGGCATCGATTGAGGTGATCACCTCCCAAGAGAAAGAGATCACCATCAAGAAACCAAATGGAGAAACAACAACTACTACTGTACGCATCTGGAATGAAACAGTCTCCAACCTCACCCTCATGGCCCTCGGTTCTTCTGCACCAGAAATTCTGCTGTCTGTCATTGAAGTGTGTGGACATAACTTCGAAGCTGGTGACCTCGGGCCCGCTACTATTGTTGGCAGTGCAGCCTTCAACATGTTTGTGATTATTGGGATCTGTGTATATGTGGTTCCTGATGGGGAGCATCGGAAGGTGAAGCATCTCCGTGTGTTCTTTGTCACCGCTGCCTGGAGCATCTTCGCCTACCTGTGGCTCTACCTGATTCTGGCTGTCATTTCACCTGGTGTGGTGCAGGTGTGGGAAGGTCTCCTCACGCTGTTCTTCTTCCCCATCTGTGTGGTCTTTGCATGGATAGCTGACCGTCGTCTCCTGTTCTACAAGTATGTATACAAGCGCTACCGGACTGGCAGGCAGCGTGGCATGATTATTGAGACTGAAGGCGATCGTCCACTTCCATCCAAAGTGGACATTGAGATGGACGGGAAGATGCTCAACTCCCATGCTGTGGATTTTCTGGATGGAACCCTCACACTGGACCTGGAAGACAAGGATCTGGACGAAGAGGAGGCCAGACGGGACATGGCGAAGATACTGAAGGAACTGAAGCAAAAGCATCCAGACAAAGAGGTTGAGCAACTGATCGAGCTTGCTAACTACCAGGTACTCAGCCAGCAGCAGAAGAGCCGTGCCTTCTACCGCTGCCAGGCCACACGGCTGATGACTGGTGCTGGGAATATTCTGAAGAAGCATGCGGCCGACCAGGCCCGAAAGGCGGTGAGCATGCATGAGGTGCGCAGCGACACTGGTGAGAATGACCCCATTTCCAAGATCTTCTTTGAACCTGGCTCATACCAGTGCCTGGAGAACTGTGGAACCGTGGCCGTGAACGTGGTCCGGCGTGGTGGTGACCTAAACCAGACGGTATCTGTCGAATTCCGCACTGAAGATGGCACAGCAAATGCCGGCTCAGACTATGAGTTCACCGAAGGCACTGTTGTTTTCAAGCCGGGCGAGATGCAGAAGGAGATTCGTGTTGGGATCATTGATGATGACATTTTTGAGGAGGATGAAAACTTTCACATCCACCTCAGCAACGTCCGCATTCTTCACGAAGGGGCAGAGCCTGAGACCACTGAAGCCAATCATGTGGAGACCATCGCAACTCTTGGCTTGCCCACCACCGCTACAGTCACTATCTTTGACGATGACCATGCTGGAATCTTCACGTTTGAAGAGCCTGTGACCCACGTCAGTGAGAGTGTGGGCGTGATGGAGGTGAAGGTGCTCCGGACATCAGGAGCTCGCGGCGTTGTTATGGTACCCTACAAGACCATCGAAGGCACGGCTAAAGGAGGTGGCGAGGACTTTGAGGACAGCCATGGGGTTCTGGAGTTCCAAAATGATGAAATCTTGTAAGTTATGCCTTTGATTTAAAAGAAAACCAGTTTTTGGTATCTTTACTGACAGAGCATTTGTCAAAGTTTAGAAAATAATTTCAAAAGCCATACTCCCTTGCAAAGGTGATTCACTTCTGTAATGCTCTATCGGTTAAGAAACCATGTGCATGAATGATGTAACTGATATCATTGAATTATGCTTGACGGTTGGATGAATGCCTGCATGATGGATGCTGAATGTGTGCTTTGTGACATCATGGTGATGTCACAATGATGTCGGGAGCATGAAGCCCAAGAAACTGTCGGAGGAAGAGATGCCATCAAGAGTCTTGTACTGCAGTTCCTCTTTCCAAATCCTTTTTTCTTTCACTTTTTTATATGTCTACCCATCTTTCAGCTGTCCTCTCTATGCTCTGAGCCTTAAAGCTTTATGTGTCCTTGTCAATATAAGTGTTTGTTGTAAGGTTCTGGTTCATGGAAGGACGTATGGTGATGATGTAATGTCTTTCAGTGCATCAGGGATTTTTTTGGCGATCTTGGTAACCACATTGTAACACTGTGATCAACCACAGCTCTTTCAGGGGATGGATGATGTAGTTTGGAAAAATGCGTCCTGGCGTTGATAGCAGGGGTGAATGTGGACATGTGTACTTATGATGGGTCGTTTAGCTTGTGATGGATTGCATCTGGTTTTAGACTTGCTGATGGTTGCGCTGCTGACAGGTTACCGAGGGCAGACTGTTGTGTCCTGTGCATAACAGCTTGTTTGGTATCTTGGCATTTATCTATCTTTGCGAACACCTCTATGTGTGTGTTTGCATTGTTCCCTGACAAGACAAGCAGCTGTGTGACCTTAGCGTAATTTAGGACAAAGCTCAAACACACTTTCTTGTTCGCTATCTCCCCCTTCTGCTGTCTGTCTCGCTCTCCTTTTCTCTCTCTCCCTCTCTCTCTTTCCCTCTCTCTCCCCATTTCTTGGGGTGTGTAAGACAAGTGAAGTGATTGAGTGAACGTGGGCCGTGTGTTTTAAACAGATTCGAAGCAGATGTGGAGGGTCAGACTTTCCGGGGCCTGTTGGCCTACTGCATACTTTCCATCGTGCAGTGCTGCGAGCACCGTTAAGTGGATTTTAATAACACTCCTTTAATGAAATGATGGAGGGACCGAGGGATGGAGGGATGCCGGGAAGGAGTGTAGCACCCTGCAACGGGCAGGATGGAAGGCTCTGAGCAGAAAGGGGGTCTGTTTTTACATTATTCCATTGCCCTGCATTCTAGAGCCCTGCTGGAATGTCTGGATTTCTTTCGGATCTTAAAGCAATTCCAGAACGTATAATTAGAACGTTATCTCAGTGTTCTGGAATATGAATTGGGAGCACAGGGTGGAAAGCGTCACAACCTCCTATTACATAAACACATTTCACCAGTTCAGCCTTTTGGACTTTTAACCATGTATTACAGTAAATTCCCACAGTCTCGTAAAGATTTCATGATTTTTGTTTATTTATTTATTTAATAACTGACAGCCTTCACCACTTGGAGAAAAGAAATGTGGTGAGGAGGAGAAGTGTAGCTTTTGCAGTTTCCTTCTAAAGCCTATAGTGCTGTTCAACATCATAGATGTGGCAGTTTGGATAAAACAAGTGCACATTCCGCCCACTTGACTTTTTCCACTGAGGACAGTTTTAGACAGTTGTCTCGTGCTTGGCTGCTGAATTGTTGCCTTTTGAGCATGCGCTGTACTGTCTGTGTTGATGCATCTTTTATGAGGTCTGCTGCGTGTATCGCTATATGCACAGAGATTTGTATGCGCAGAACAGCGGTTCAGAGGAGGTAATCTATATAAAACCTGGTGTGGTTTAGTCTTTGATCTTATTCATTACAGTTAAGTGGACAAGACAGTAGTTGACCTGATGTGTCTGTATCAACACGGGCCCCTAAGTTTGTTATTTGATGTCTGATCTCCATATATATTAGTCCTGCACTATCCATTGTTTGTTAATTATATCTCCATGTTGGCCTTTGCAATACTGATATTGCAGAAGGCTGCAATATGCAAACGAGCTTCTCACCACAGAACTTTTTTACTGTGTTCTGTCAGCCCAGTTCCACCTTCTTTGGGTGTTTTGTTTTATCCAAGCATTCATGGATTCCAACAAATGTAAATTTCTTTGGTCAAAAAAATGCATTATTAATATATATGGCATGTACGTGTCTACATAACATTCAGCACTAAACAGTAATTAAAATTTGCAAAGTGTGTCCTCTGTAGATGATGTTTTCATTTTGAAAATCAACACAGCATGTCATTTGAAGCTCCCAAAGTTTTGCATACACCTGATTGCATTTGGTGATTTCCTGTGGTGTCACAAGTCTGTATGACACATCGATATTGTGCAAAGTATTGCATCGAAGCAGCACTAATGCTAAACTTCCTCTTAGGTGTGTAGTCAATACTAGGTCTCAGGTCTGGGTGTATAAGCTTAGTGTAACTTTTATAGGCCTGATATGTAATCAGATTTTTTTTTGTAAATGTTAAAAGTTGTACGAAAACAGAAGCTGATCTCAGTCTAGGCCTTTTTCCTCTGGAGAGGTTAGCTCGATAAAGGAGTTGCGTCGCTACGCCCTTGAACACATCCCAGATGCAGGGAGGACGGATTGCTCCGGAAAAAAAAGGAAAGGAGGAGAAAGAGGAAAAAAAGGAAAAAGGGAATGAGAAAATAGATGATCTACATTGCATTGCCAGAGGCCACCTCCACCCTAATTTCAGGGCCTCGCTCACTTTGCCACAGTAAAGTGAGGAAAAGTTTCTAGGCTACTTTGTTCTCATCTGCCGCGCAATTTCCTCTCCACAATCCGCTCTAGCCGGGTCGCTGGCCGGCTGTTAAGGGATGCTGGCATTGATTGATGAGTGTGTTTGTGTGTATGTGCATGTGCTTGCTCACGTCTTCACTCATTAGTCTATGTGGGGATGTTGATTAGTGCCTCTGTGCATCTTTGCTTACATCACTGTTCATTAGTTTGTGTGTGTAGCTCAACGGATGTCTGTGTGCACGCGAGGTGAGTGCAGTATTATCAAGTGACACTCTCTAAAAGACATTCGCTTAGGAACCACAGCACATATTGCCTCTTTATTATGATGTAGATTAACTCACGAGAGCATTCCATCATTAGGATACTCTATGTTGGTGCAGTTAGCAAGCTAACTAAACATATAGATAACTGGCATGGTTGGCAGCACTAAAGTGACTTATGTACAGCAGGGGTTAGCCAGTGAGCTAACAGCAGTTAACAAGCTAGCTAACTCACTACTCACAATCAGAAACAACAAAGAAGCGAACGTTATTATACTAAGTAATGATGTACTCACCAGAGTACGGTGCTACACACTGATATGTAGCAAAAAAATATAGATAACTGGCATGGTTGGCAGCAGTGGAGTGACTTATGTGCATCAGGGGTTAGCCAGTGAGCTAACAGCAGTTAGCGAGCTAGCTACTTACCACCCACAAACTGAAACAACACAGAAGTGAACATAATTATGCCACAATAATTATATACTGTCAAGAGAACAGTACGACACACTGATATGTAGCAAAAATATAGATAACTGGCATGATTGGCAGCAGCGGCTAGTCAGTGAGTTAACATATAGCTAATTTGTCAGCCATAAACCACAAAAGTAAACATAATTATATGAGATAGGTATACACTTACCACAGCACAGCACTCAACACTGATCTGTGCTTAAAAAATATATATAAAAAATGAAAAAGTGTAAATAACCGCCATGGTAGATGGCAATGGCATAAGTGTAGCTGCAGTTAGCCAAAGTGCTAACACAGGCGTCAGTAAGCTGGCTAACTTCACCATAAAGACTGAAATAAATAAATAAATACAAAGGCATTAAGTTGGTTACATATATATTACATATATATATTCAATCTAATAGATTCTTTTATGATGATATATATGATACAATATTAAAAGAGATTAAAAAAAATGTGTGTATGTGCATGTGTGTGTGTGTGTGTGTTTTAGAGTGTGTTATAGTCCTTTTCTGTTGTGTGAGTGTACATTAGCCATTGGCAGAATCCCCAGAAACGCCTCGACACCCTTCAGTGCAGTAACACGAGCGCAAATGTTTTGAGGAGGCGCAGGTGGTCATGCACAGCCCAACTCTGGCCTACATCTTTACTGTCATTATGGGAGACAACCATCAGATGGTACTGTCCCTCAGGATGGCCTTTGTGCAAGGAACAAAGGCAAAATGAGAAAAAGAGGCAGAAAGAGACAGGACAGTGTTATACAGACACTGCGGGAGAGATGAAAAGAGAAAGAGAGATAGAGGTGGCTAGAGACCGTCCATCAAAGACACTGAGGATGAGCGAAAGAAAACGACGGGGGGGAGGAAAAGGACGGCAAGAGGAAAAACGGTACGAAGATATGGACAGAGGCAGAGAAAACCGAGAGGAATGAAAGATCAAGATGTTCGGAAAGAGTGACAGACGACGAAAGGGGGGAAGAGAGAAAGATGTGACTAAAGACAAAAGGGAGAAATTCAAAAAGGGCACGCAGAAAGAGAGAGAGAGAAAGAGAGATGGGGTCAGGTTTGAAGTGCTAATCTATAGTGTCTCATTAGAGCTTCTAGCAGCTGCAGGGCGGCTCACACACACACGCACACAGTCTAACTCATTTACAGCTAAGAGCAATGATGGACCAGCTCCACTTCTGGCACCAAGGCCTATTAAGTTGCTAGCAGCCGCTAATCAGAAGCTAGTAGACATGTTGGCACTCTATTAAACGTAAATAAAGCAAGTCCACCATCACATCCACACACAGATGAAAGGTCTATATACAGCTCACTGGTTTTAGCCCAGTTTCATAAAGGGTAGAAGTGAAATTCTTCAAATGATCTGAAAAGGAGTAGGCCCTCGCTTGTTAGCCTATGCTAATGAACTCAGCCTGTGCAGTTACTGGTCATACAACGCCAGTAGAAGCTGTTCATGTACTGTTGTCATGTATTTACAGTCCTTACTTACATTCCCTTCATGTTTTCCTTTATGAACTAGGACTTTTAAGTTACTAGTAGACACTAATCAGACGTTTGTAGAGGCTCCTGGCACTTTAAGCATCATACCCATGTTTTTACCATATGAAAGGTAATTAATCCAGACTCAGACAGATTTTAGCCCAGTTTGATGAAGAATGAAAGGTGTGAAAATCTTTAAGTTGAGTGAAAATTTGAAGGTAATTAATTAGGCCCATTAAGTTACTGCTAGGTGCTAATCAGATGCTAGCAGAGGCTGTTATGTGTACACATAAAGCATCATCACCTTGTTTTGTACACACTGGTTAAAAGTCCTAATACAGCCTAGACTGATTTAACCCCTGTCATATGAAGGACAAGTCTTCAAATTAGCTGAAAACAAGTCGGCCCTTCACCTATTAGATTAATATGTTTCTAGCAGCCATTAATCAGGCGCTAGTAGAGGCTGTTGGCACACTGCTACCCACAAATATCAAGTTGTCACTGTGTGTTTGCGCACTGATGAAAGGTCAAAATCCTTGGCTAATTTTAGCCCAATTTGATGGACACCTGAAAATTTCATAAATGAGCTAAAGCAAGTGGGCCCTTT
The DNA here is from genome assembly GCA_037974445.1 of Brycinus macrolepidotus. Taxonomy (NCBI): domain Eukaryota; kingdom Metazoa; phylum Chordata; class Actinopteri; order Characiformes; family Alestidae; genus Brycinus; species Brycinus macrolepidotus. The sequence goes on along the minus strand of JBBPCZ010000001.1, from coordinate 38,032,260 downwards.
GCTAATTAGCTTAATTAGTTCAGTGTGACAGGCCACTTATCCAGTTCTAATAGTGCATGTGCAGTACTATGCAAAAGTCACCTGTGCAAATTATTTAACGCTGTTTTTCTCACCGTGTGATAATGTGTTTTTCTGCTAGCAAAGTTAACACTGAATAAATGCAAACAAACAAGAAATCAGTAAAAAAAATATTGTCTGGTTTGTAAAGAAGCAGTTTTTTGCACAGGTGCCTAAGACTTTTGCACAGTACTGTGAATTAGAGGTGGAAGAAAAAAATCTAAATATATTGTGATAGTTTTTGGCACAATATTATATTGACAGCAGTGCCAAGTATTGATATTTATTTATTTAATATTATTTTATATCTTTAACAATGTATTTCATATACTTGGCACATCTACCCTGATAGCATTGCTTCTGAAGTCCACAGGGTGCCACAAGACCTTGTTCTTCTCTCACATCACGGCAGAAATTGGAAGAGAATTAAACGGGAAGATTCAACTGAGATGAATTATGTTCATATTCCTTTGAATTCGAACACATTTTAATAATATATGGGAGAAAGCTACTGCAATGTATCATAGAATGGCATCGCAGTACTTGTGTATGAAGGGAAAGAATCGCAATAATATTTTATCGTGGCCCAAATATCGTGATAGTATCATATCGTCCCGTCTCGGGATGTAAAACCCACTCCGAATGTAAATCCTCTATCAGACAGTTTATGCTGTTACTAATTTTGATTGTGGGGTCTGATCTAGAATCAGTTTTATTTTCCATACCCTACTAAATATAGCCATATAACTAAGTAAGGTGCTAATTAGAGATGAAAAGGGAAATACAAAAGGTGTCGTGGCACTACGTCCTTGAATACAGATGTAGAGCTGTAGTGTCTTCTCAAGGTTCTTCTTTCTTTCCCCCTTCTCTCTCTCCCTCTCTCTCTCTCTGTCTCTGTCTCTCTCTCTCTGCAACATGGTAAACATTCCACACCGTGCTGCAGCAGTAACAAGACACTTATTAACGGCGATGTTTCAATTAGCCCTGGGACTTGCCGCACTAGCAGTGCCGGGACAACGCTGTCAAACCGTTGGAAACGCAGACTCAGCAAATGTTGATCAGGAAACCACAGTTTAGTTCAATTCAGTTTCAGTCCTTCCCATTCAGATTGATTTTGTTCAACTCTGTACAGTTCAATTTAATTAAACATTTATCTCACATTACATGCACTGTGCTAAAGTCAAAAATAATATTTAAAAACTATTTCGATTAACAGTGAATGTTTTTTCACATTAATATTACTAAATATACTAAATGAAATTAAAAAGGAATAAATACAAATAACATTCTACAGTAAATAGTGATTTTATGTTCAGTATATCAGTGTGCTCCTCGTGGAAGTCCAGTAGTACTTGTAGTTTCATCAGAAACCTGGTTTGACTCAATCAGTCCTTCATTAAATTAACTCAGGAACTGCTGATGGAATTTTACAAATCCAAACAACGGCTGGAGGAACCGAGGAGGAATCTGGAACCGAACCTGTGTTCTCCTCACCAGCTCAC
>JBBPCZ010000001.1:38000411-38012524 GCA_037974445.1 Brycinus macrolepidotus | reverse complement strand
CCAGATTTCTCCTCGGTTCCTCCAGCCGTTGTTTGGATTTGTGAAACTCCAGCAGCTCCTGATTTAATTTAATGAAGTATCAGTTGAGCTGAACCAGGTATTTGAGATATTTGATGAGAACTACATTGTAATGCTGGGTCTCCATGAGGAGAGGTCTGGGAATGCTTAACATAGACATACATTAAATCACTTTTTACTGTATTATTATTATTATTATTATATATTCTAATATTAGCTTTTAAAAACATACTACTCAGCAAAACAGGTTTTAAATATAATGTTCTCAGGTGTCTAAGACTTTTGCACAGTACTGTTGGTCCACCACTTTTCAGGACATTGTAATACTTGATTGGTGGACTGTTCTCAGCTAAGCAGTGACACCAACATGGTAGTGAGTGTGTGGCGCTGTTGCAAGCTGTTTGTGGGGTTTGGGTCAGTTAAGGGCGAGTCACGAGTCACCTAAGGGCGAGTCTGAGTCAAGTCCAAGTCACTGACTCGAGTCCCCATTCAGTCAGAGACTAATCCATGATGTGTTCAGTAAACAAAGAATTTAGTCTAATATTCAGTCTAATGTTAACCACTCACACACGCACACACACACACAGTCACACACATACATACACACACGCACACACACACACAAACACACAGTCACACGCATACATACACAGACACACACACACACACACACAGTCACACGCATACATACACACACACACACACAGTCACACGTATACATACACACACACACAGTCACACGCATGCGTACACACACATATACATGCATACACACACACAAACACACACACACTAAAACCTCTCACCACGCCTGAGTGTCGTTGGTTTCGTTAATTATAAAGAGGTTTGTTACAGTAATGACACCCATTTAGAACGAGTTGCTGTTTAAAGGAGCACTGAGACCCCGCACTCTCCTCAGCACTCCACACACACAAAAGGGCGTCTCCACTGAGATCACACACACACACACACACACACACATACACACACACACAGAGGGAAGCTGCAGTAAGATCACACTCACAACACTACAGTGAGCACAGCATGCTGGAAATGAGACACCTTATACACAGATCCACACACTCTCTCACACACACACACACACAAAGCTGCACTGCGATGAAGTCTCAGAAGACATGAAGGAAATCCAGACATGCCCCCCCGCCCTTAGCCCATACACCATCCCCCCCCACCACCCCTGCCTCTCAAAGACCCTATCAGTTCAGTGCTGATTCAGCGCAGTGAATCCACACGGACCACCAGGATCAAATACACTCAAAAACACCACGATAAAGAGACCGGTCTGATGAGCTGAAAGCTTTCATTTAACACTATTCTAAAAGAGAGAGAGACAGAGAGAGACAGAGAGAGAGAGAGAAGTAGGCAGAATTGTTTGAGGAGAGAGACAGAGAAAGACAAAGAGAGAGGGGGAGAGAGAGAGAGAGGCAAAGACAGAGAGAGATAGGAAGGCAAAGAGAGAGGGGGAGAGAGAGAGAGGCAAAGACAGAGAGAGACAGGAAGGCAAAGAGAGAGGGAGAGAGAGAGAGAGATGCAAAGAGAGAGGGCAAAGAGATCGAGGGAGGGAGGGAGGGAGGGGGGATTGTTAAAGAAGAGAGAGAGAGAGAAAGGCAAAAGGAAAAGAGAGAGCAAGACAGAGAGAGAGAGAGAGAGAAGGAGGCAGAAATGTGTGAGAAGAGAGAGAGAAACAGAGAAAGGCAAAGAAAGAGAGAGAGAGACAGAGATGGAGGCAGAACTGTGTGAGAAGAGAGAGAGAGAGAGAGAAACAGAGAAAGGCAAAGAAAGAGAGAGAGAGACAGAGAGAGAGAGAGAGAGATGGAGGCTCTTTTTTGCACTGTGACTGTGTTCCTCTTTACGTCACGCACAGGTTGGTAAAGGGCTCCTTACTGGGAAAATCTCTCTGCACGCTCATTTCGCCATTTTTTGATTTTGCTGCAGTTTCCCTGTGTGAAGAAATGAGCACACCTCCGAGTCCGAGAGCGTGACTGGCCTTGGTGTTACTGGGTGGGAAAGATCTCTTAGGCCTTGTACTAATCTGGGCTGTATTTATGACATCACAAAAACAATGTATTCAAATTAAGCAGCTTTTGCAGCTTACTTTCCGTACATGACCCGTGTTCCATATATGAAGCATTGTAAAGGTCTCCAGCCACTCTTATGGTGTAAAACAAGAAAAAAATGGAATTACAAGGTTTTCTTATGACAGTAAATACATATAATACCAGAATAATAATGTAATAATGAAAGTGTAGAAATGTATCTTTCTGCAAGTGTTGTGCAGTTCCTTGGAATTACAGAGAGAGAGAGAGAGAGAGAGAGAGAGAGAGAGAGAGAACCAAAGAGAGCAAGAGACTGAGACTGAGAGAGAGAGAGAGAGAGAGAGAGAGATAGAACAGAGAGAGCGAGAGAGAGAGAGAACAGATGGGAGGAATGAAAAATAAGGTTAGAGGTCCTCTCCTCCTCCAAATCAACCTGGTGCTGCCAAGAGGAATTTAATTTTCTCCTTCCCCACCCTGCGTTTGGTTAGACGTGTGTGTGTGTGTTTGTGTGAATGTGTGTGTGGGAGTGTGTGGGAGTGTGTGTGTGTGTGTGTGTGCGTTCCCTCGTCTTCCCTTTGCATGAATCTGTGTCGGATTTCTCCACTCTACATGAATCAAGCAAAACATGTGGTCTTTTGCTGATATGAGTTATAAATTATTCTTGTGTGATTCGGAGTCAGTTTTGAAGGAAAATGAAATATTTGCTCCCAATTGAAGCAATATTTCATTATTTTCTCAGGAACCCTGCTATATGATACTGCCATAGACATGTGGTCGTTATGAAAGATGTTATAATATTTAATGTCATAACCATACTCATTTAATGTGCATTATTTGTCAGTAATGGTTCCGACACTGGACATAAGCTGTCATAGCCATTTATGACAGCGTGTGGCGTGTTTATGACATGATTATGTCAATATTGTTTGGCAGGGGTCAAGTAAAGCCTTACTAATTTCTGTTTTTCAGCTCATCATCACTTAGAGCAGCTCTGTATTCATTTAATTGCAATATTGACCTCCAATACTGATATTGCAGAGGGCTGCAATATGCAAATGAGCATTTTAACCAATCACAGTGTTCTTTCTGTGTTGACCCAGTTAAAGAACCAGATCTAGAGTGTCTTGGTGAATTAAGTTACTACTTTAATCCACGGTAAATTGGTTAAAATAGTGCAGGCCAGTCTTCACCTTATTGACTTTAGGTCTCATTATTGGTGCTCCAGTGTGGTTTATTGTAATATACTGTGGCACAATAGCTATGTGTAGCAATATAATCACAATACTGGCATTTTGTCTAGTATATAATGGAGCCCTAGTCTCAGTATCATTAAAATAAAAGGCCGGCTAAATAGGATCGGTAGATTATAACTATAATCATATGGTTTCATGACATTATCCACTTTATATAAATATTCTGTTATTATCAGCTGTGTAACCTGAGGATATACGATAAAGACTGGCTAGTTCATTTGGTTTTGATACCATACTGAAGCAGAATTAAATCACTATTTTAATCCATTTACTTTGAATTAAAGGAATGACTGTAGTGATCAAAACACTCTAGAGCTGGTTCAGTATTAGTAATATAAAAGGACAGTAAAACAGGATTTGTATATTATAAGCACAAGCATAAAGTTTCATGACATTATCCACTTTATATCCATATTCTGTTATTATCAATTGTAAAATATACAATAAAGACTGGCCAGTTCATTTGATTTTCGTAAGATATTCAAGCAAAATTAAATCATGTGGACTGATTTCTTTGTTGCAGAAGAAGAGAAGGAGGTGGGACAGGAAGAGGAGGAACCTCTGACAGGTGAAGATGAAGAAGAGCGACGCATCGCAGAGATGGGCAAGCCCATGCTGGGAGACCACGTCAAACTGGAAATCATCATCGAGGAGTCCTATGAGTTCAAGGTGAGAAATTGTATTTGTGTATGCAAAGTTGCCCAAATTATGGGCCCTTTGGGCCCAGTGTGTCTAGGCCCACCCATTTTTATCATTGGCCCACCCTAAATGACTGCTTAAATGCACTTAGTGAATATCAGTAGTAAATAAGCTGAAACACAAATGGAAATGCGCTTGTTAAAAAGTTGACATTCGAAAGTAGGCAAGTCTCATCACACTGGTAGGATGAAGATGAAGTTTATGAGTTCTATATTAGCAGAGATGATCCCAGTATTCTGGAGATAATTGTGGGTTGAATGTGGATTTAAGGACTGAAAGCGCGTGAACATGACCTGCCTGAATATGAAACGTAATGTAAATACAGTATCTACAAACAGTTGCCCAACTCGGAACATGATACACTACCAGGCGAAAGTTTTTGCACCCCACAGGCTTTTATCACTTATCCATTTATTTCATAAACCGCTAATGTTTGTTCTTGTTAAGCATTGGAAAGTTATTGAGTGAGCAACTATAAACAAAAATATGTCAAATAAAACAAGTTTCCTTAATAAGATGACAGAATGTGTAACAGTGCATGTCTGACATCCTATTAACTGGTTGTGTGGTGATGCAGATTCAAATTCTAGACTGTCCTTTAACTTTAAATGCACTCGTTCACTGTTTCAGCACTTAATAGCTCCTTAAATATCTAATGATAATGGTGATCCACATTATCATTATAACTATATTAGGTTGCTTTTTATGACATATGACATTTTCTGGCTAATAAAGGTACTCAAATAATGAACATACTATAAATTTATGTTAGCAAAGAATATCGAGTGTATTTTCAGTAAATATTGAGTGAGTGAGTAACACGCAAATGTAGAAAATCTGAGTGTGTGCCAGAACTTGACTGGTAGTGTATAATCTGAGATATGAATTTCGAATTTGGCCTATTAGTGAATTTGTCATGCCCAACCAAAACGGCAGTCCTGCTGCCACTACTGGTATACATCACCACTTTATTAGAAACACCCATAATAACATGGAACAGAATACAGGAGAGAGTATTATGTAGTCAGGATATAATAATAAAGGTAATTGTGTTCTGTTACACATGCAGAAATCAGATTACAGACACATTATAAAAATAGAGTGATGCATTGATTAGAATGCCAGTAATGCAATTAAAACACCCTTAACACAAGTCAGTTTGTGAAATATTTTGCCTTGTTAGATCTACCACGTTAATAGTAAATTGTATTATTGTGAAATCAATACTTCAGCTATGAGTTCCAAATCAACTACTGAATTCCAAACTGGCTCTCGAAGCAACGTCAGTACAAGAACTGTGTTTCAGGTGCTTCATGAATCTGGTGTCTATGGCCAAACATCAGCACACAGGCCTAAGATCACTAAATGCAGTGCTAAGTGGTGGAAAGCATGCCACCACTTTACTTTAGAGCAATAAAATGATCACTTTTCACTATGTGCCAGTCGGATGGACAAATCTGTGTTGGTGGATGCCAGGAAATGGTACATATCAGGAGGCATAATGCTATTAGTAAAGTTTGGTGGAGGAGGAATAATGGTCTGGGGCTGTTCTTCAGAGTTCGTTCCAATTAAAGGTCGTTTTAACGCTACATCATGTAAAGACATTTTATACAATTATAAAGTGCTTTGCACAAGCACCAAGAATGCTTTGCATTTAAATCACTTGTCAGATGCTTTTATCCAGTTTTTGCATATCACAGATGTACAGTACTATGCAAAAGTCTCAGGCACCTATGCAAATTGTTTAACACCATTTTTTCTCAGTGTGTGATAAAGTGTCTTTCTGCAGCATTTAACATTAGAATAAATACAAACAAACAAGAAAGCAGTAAAAAGTATCAAGATTTGTTTTGTTTGTAAAAGTAGTTGATATTGTGTGAGCTGGTGAGGAGAACACAGGTTCGGTTCCAGATTCCTCCTCTGTTCCTCCAGCCGTTGTTTGGATCTGTGAAACTGATTTAATTTAATGAAGGACTGATCGAGTCAAACCAGGTTTCTGATGAAGTAATACTGGACTTCTACAAAAAACACACTGATATACTGAACATACAGTCACTATTTACTGTATAATGTTACTTATATTTATTCTTTTTAGTTTTATGTAGTATATTTACTAATATTAATGTAGAAAAAAACACTTACTGCTCATCTGAACGGTTTTTAAGTCTTTTGCACAGTACTTTACAATAATGTAATGTAATGTTAGGAGTCTTGCCCAAGGACTCTTATTGGTGTAATTTGGTGTGTCGGTAGAAATCAAACTCCACACTCTTGCATGGAAGGCAGCGATGTCATCCATTACACTACACAACCACTACACTTACAAATTATACAGTTAGAAGCTTACAAACGTGTGGCAGTTTGAAGAAGGTCATTTAATGTTCCAGCATGACTGTGCTCCTGTGCACAGTCCATAGAGGCACATGATTTGGTGACCTGTGGCCCACACAGAGCCCTGACCTCAACCCAGCCAAACATCTTTCAGATGAAATGAAACATGGATTGTGAGCCAGACCTTCTCATCTAACATCACTGCCTGACTCACAAATGTTCTTTTGATTGAATAACCACAAACACACTTCAAAATCTTGTGAAAAGCCTTCCCAGAAAAGTGGAGGCCATTATAGCCCAAAGGGGGACAACTCAAATTTGATACCAATAGGACACATACATTTAGAATGTGTTTAATACTTAATATCTATTCATTGTAACATTCACGTGCTTTATCAGTTCTATTTCATATTTTCTATTTTTTATCTCTATTCTACTGTGGCAGAAAGCCTGACGCAGAGCGGTTTTGCTAGTTTTATACCAGCGCAGTCCTCATTTTCATGCCATGCACACACGTTTTTAAAATAACAAATGATTTGGTGCTTTTTAAATGAGGTGTAGTTGGGCATATTGTTGACGCTGCTATTTTTAGGCAGCAAAATGACGCTGTGCCTTAGACAAACAAAAACCACGTCTAAAGTCAGTGGTGTTATATTAAACAATGGACAAAGGCACAGGCTTGAAGTGCAATAATTTTTTTGTTATTTAATTTTATTTATATCTGTTTTATTATAGAGTACAACTGGTCATTTCACGTAATTATATGGTTTAATGAAACACCAAAAAAATGAAGTAAAGAATAAAGCATGTCATTAAAAATCACTCAAGGTCATTACCAGCGTTGTGTATTGATGATTGGCTGTTTGACCAATCGACACACACAGGTATTTAAACACACTAGACTGAGGGTGTTTGTCAGAACATTTTGCGAAAAGCAGAGGAAAAAGTTGAATCTAGAGGCAGTGATGTATGATGCAACCGGAAGGTCCGTTTCCTCCAAAGACCAATCTGGTTTGCCAGGTAATCCACCGCAGCTCCGCCCCGCCTTTTAAAGGTGAGGTGATGAGCCGCTCTGAAAACACACCTCTGAGTAATTAAGAGAGTTGGGAAAACTTCTTTTGTGCCTTGGGGGCAAGTCTTTTTTTAACCCTGACAAAACAGCAAGATATATGCCTATAAATGTTAGTTGTGTCTTGTGCTTTATGTTTTGTGTTAAATCGTCTTTGGGGCGACTGGTGTCCTGGTGGTGAGGGAGTTGCCCCTGCGATCAGAAGGTTGTGGGTTCAAATCCCAGGACTGCTGGTGGCACCACTGAGGTACCCTTGAGCAAGGTATCGCCCCCACACACTGCTCCCTGGTGTTCCTGGCCGCTTCACTGGGTGAATGGGTTAAATGCAGAGGAAGAATTTTGTGCTGTTCACACTGTGTGCTGTGGTGTGTTCACGTATGACATAAAAAATGGACACTTGAAAACAGAGCGCTGTATGTCACACACAGACACACACACACACACACACACACACACACACATACATACATACACACACACACACATACACGCTTGCACCATGTAAGAGAATGGAGCCTCTTCTTGCCCACGCTCGCATCCGATCGGACACATGTGTCCACACAGTCTTTGAACAGGCAGGCTCTTTAAACCCTTTTGCACAGCCCCTCGGCCCACACACACACACTCTTTAGCCAGACGTGCACACACTTCAAGCCCCCACACACTTCACGGTGAGGCGGCCTGATGAGTCGGACTTCAGAGAGGCCCAAAGCTCTGTGTTCTGCCCCGTCTCAAGTGGCCGTCTGTAAGAGCAGGAAGGACACCGAAAGAATGAGGCTTCACTCCCCTTTTGCAATAATGTAGCCCCTAAATTCCTATTCACAGATTGGTTTTACCTGGGGAGGGGCTGTGATTTGGCATCGAGGCTGCGAGATTTAGAATCGGGCTGTCTGGGGTAATTTGTGAACATTTACACAGACACTTTATCCCATACAAATCGGCCCCTTAAATCCCACAAATGACATTAGCAGACCTCCTCTCGTAACACTAACCCAGCTCAAGCAGGCCACAATGGCTCTGATCTCCATTATTACCCAGTTACAGCTGGCATGACAGTTACACTACCAGTCCAAAGTTTTGGCACACACTGAGATTTTCTACATTTCATGTTACCCACTTAATGTTTACTAAAAATACACTCAGTATTCTTTGCTAACAAAAAAACGTACATGAAGTTCATCACTGGAGTACCTTTATTAGCTAGAAAATGTCTTATTTTTTGTTCATCACTACTGTGCTGAAACAGTGAACGAGTGCATTTAAAGTTAAAGGACAGTCTAGAATTTGACTCTGCATCACCACACAACCAGTTAATAGGACGTCAGACCTGCACTGGTACAGATTCTCTCATCTTATAGAGGAAACTTGTCTTATTTGACATATTTATAGTTGTTCAGTCAGCTTTCCAATGCTTAACAAAAATGTAAATCTGCAGTTTCTGAAAGAAATGGGTAAGCAAAAATCTTTGCCTGGTAGTGTATCATGTTTGGTGTGTCAAGGTTTTGCTTTTTTTGATATTAGAAAGCTTATGGCCACTTGTTAGCATGATGCATATCAAACGCTCACATCAAACCACATCGTTTAGTAAAAATGGGAAAAATTCAGGCATCATGAGAGCTGCTGCCACTGTGATTTTATAGAAAACAGTGTCAGAAAGCACAAATCAAGTCATGTTCTAAAGCAAGTGTGTGATGATTTCAGCATGCACCCTCTTCCTCTGTTTCTCTCTCTGCCCAAAGCTCCAGAGAAGAGTAACAATACTCAGAAGCAAACTTTAGATGCCAAACACGTCTTGGCTGGTCAGCTGTCTTGTGTGAAACTGACTATCACTTTTAAAAAATTCATATAATTCGATTAGAAGTGAGTTTTCCAAAAACAAGTGAGATACACAAGCCAAGCCAAGAATGAAATTGCATCAATACCATCATATTCTCTTTCTCTCTCCCTCTCTCCCCCTCTATCTCTTTCTCTCTCTGTCTCTCTCTCTCTTTCTCTCTCCCTCTCTACCCCTCTCTCTCTCTTTCTCTCTCCTCCTCCCCCCCCTCTGCAGAACACTGTTGATAAGCTAATCAAAAAGACTAACTTGGCTCTGCTGGTCGGCACCAATAGCTGGAGAGATCAGTTCATCGAGGCCATTACAGTCAGTGCTGGTAAGTATCTCTGATGTGTGTGTTTGTGTGTGTGTGTGTGTGTGTGTGTGTGTGTGTTTGCATGCATGTGTCTGACAGTATCTGAGTTCATTATCCTGCCTCTGCTGGACTGTGCACAGTATGACTCGTGTAATGTAGAAATCCTTATTAAGTCAATTTCTCAGCTTATTATTTAAAGGGCTAGTTCAACAAAGAATTAAATTTCCACTTTCCCCAGATGTGGGCAATCAGCCAAGACAGGGTTGGGGTCCAAATGTTGTATTTCAGTTTAGAACGGAACCTGCGAGGTTAACATTGTTAACAAACACTAGAAATCAATAGTCACCCAAATAACTCAAATCACCAAAACCTCTCTCAACCCACATAAACAGCAGTAGTTCTTCATTAAAGTGGCACGGACTTGTCAGTGTGGTTTAGGGCATGGTATGACTGACTGTGGGCTTCACCACTATAGGCAGCCAGTGCTGGTATTCACAAAATCTGTCCTGCACCACACGCGAAAGGCATCTTAATGCAACTCTGGATGTGGTTTGGGCAAGTTAAAAGATGGTTTGGTGATGATTTTTAAGGAAACAATTTGGGCTATTTGGGTGACATCTGACTTCTGTTGTTTGTTGGAAACGTTAGCCTCACAGTTCCAGTTCTAAATGAAAGTAGGAAAATCTGAGCCCCAACCATGCCTTGTCTGATTGACTACATTAGGGATAAGTGGAAAAAGCTGTTAATTTGATTTTTTTGTTTTTTAATACTGGCCCGAAGCAAAATTAGAAAAGGGGAAGAAGGAAACAGTCAGTGAAAGATATAAAAGAGGGGAATCTATCAAGGTAATTACTCAATATGGTCACAGAGCAATGACCCTACAGTCACCTAGTGTGTGCGTGCGTGTGAGTGTGTGTGTGTGTGTGAGAGAGAGTGTGTGTGTGTGTGTGAGAGTGTGTGTGTGCAATTCACACTTGAGCACTTCTCAGTGTGCCAATTCAAACCCCGGGGCAAAGCAAGGTTAAGTGTGTGCGTGACTGTGTATGAATGTGTGTGTGTGTGTGTGTGTGTGTGTGTGTCAGTTTCAGCCAGACATCACCTGCCTGCTGGCCTGCTAGTCGGGTAGTGGAGCACTGATCGTTTTCAGACTCAATCAGTCGCCCCGTTGAACATTGATTTGAGCAGCCATTCGTCTGCACATGTGCTAAATATCCTCATCATATCAGGGAAATTCCATTTCATACCCACTTTATAAGAAACTCCACCTTACTGGTCCACAGTTAGAGACTGTAGACTGTAGGTCAGGCATCCTCTAGCCCTTCATCAGTGGTCAGGTTCTGTCCACAGAGCTTCTCTTGGTTGGATATTTTGGGTTAGTGGACCACCCCAAACCAAGCAGTGATACTGATGTGTGTAGAAACCCCAGGAACGCCACTGTGCCTGATACACTCGTACCAGCACCACACACACTGCCATGTCAGTGTCACTGCTGTACTGATAATGATCCAATATCTGGCAGACAGCCTTCCTGTGATCGGAAAATGACCAATGAGGAATGGGGTAGATGTGGGCTGATACACTGTGTATCACCAGATGGGCTACAGTTTGTACTCATATAGTAGGGTCATGTAAAATTGGGTAAAAACAATGTAAAATGGACCTTCAAAGATACAGCGATGGTCTTTAAGGACCATCTTTGTACTTTAAACAGGAATTCCATCAGTCTTTTTTCAACCCTTAGAACGTGAGAGGCATGGAAATGGTTCATTGTAGCGAAACCCACTGACTGATTTCTCTTCAATAGTAGTAAATTGAACCAGGGCTCCCAGTATCTTCAGCCTGAGCTTATTTTGTTTACAATTAAAAACAACCAGCGAGTTTTTCTATGTAATATTGATGATGATAAAACTGTGGTAAATCTAAAAGAAAAGAAAAAAATATTTGGGGCCTGTTTTGCCTGACAGTGCTCTAAGAATACATTTTAAAAAATATTTCAGTTATCTCAAAACTACCATGAATCAGTGTCTCAGGCATCAGGCAGTGCTTTCATAACCATTTCATGTTGTAAAACTTTCTGTGAGGGAGGTTTTAGAGGTGTGCAACTCTTCAGATGTCTGGTTCCATTTACCACCACTGGGAACAGTTCTGACTTAGGTTTCTCTAGAACAAAGTATTTCACATCAGACCTCTCAGAATGACTTAACCATCTGATAATGCAGAATATTTGAAAATTTGATGGAATTCTCCTTCAGATAGGTTACATTCACTTTCCCAGAGGAATGTGGAACAGTTAGGTTCTTTAAGTGAAAGTACTGTAAATCGACCGCTGAGACTACAGTACTGTGCAAAAGTCTTGAGTGACCCTTCATTTCTACACATTTTGCTTTCAATCACCTTGTTGGTGCAAAAATACTATTTTATTCCAGTCATACTGTCGTATATTTGGCATACTGAGTAGATTAAATGAAAGAAATGGGAATAAATGTTTTACTGTGACAGGCTGCAAAGTGTCTAAAGATACAAGGAGCCTAGATAAAGGAGTTCCAACCACTCAGCA